>BMAW01034875.1:2783806-2984413 GCA_019974015.1 Nephila pilipes | reverse complement strand
TTTACGACTATTACAACAAAACGAAGGTTTCTGAAAGTGCATGAAACCAGGCGAAAACTCGATTGGATTGAAAGGACTTTTCTAGAATTTTTCTTGCGACGTCACGCCTGGCCGGAGCACCTATAAATAGCGAAGAGATGCGAAGCCGATGAGATCAATCTGGAAATTGGCTGGATGTGATTGGCGTTAAATTTTGCGAAAGAATTGCTGCAGTGTATCTGCCAAAAAGCAGCCTGTAATCTGCTGGGAATTACCGAAATGTGCCTTGGAATTGTAGAGTATTACTACGGAGATTTTCTCGTAGTACAAACTAGTTAGATGAACATTGGTGACATATCTGTGACAAGTACATTGGTGAAACTTTGAATTATTAGAATAAATCAACATAGGTATGATACCAAAGTCTTTCATAATTTTGAAGCTAATAATAAAATTGAAAATTGCCCCTTTCATTTACATTTTTTTGATAATCTTGAAGTTAATATACAACATTATTCCATTTATTAAAAGTGGATCATGAAGGGAAAATTACGTTATTGATCATTATCAGTCTTAATACATATATGGCTTATATGTTATGTATTTTAATAAAAATTTATTACGAAGAATTAAAGAATATATTTATGAATATTATATAATTATAACAATGATATAAAGAGAATTAACTTGTAGAAAATGATGTTTATAAGAGAACAAATAGGGGTAGAAAGTGTAAGAGAAAAGAAATTTTGAGTTAAATGAAAATTTTGAGAAAGAATTTAATATTAAAATTGTTGAGTACAATTTATTTCGCATTAAAAATAAAGAAATTTGCTTAGATAGAATTTTTTCATTGCAAGATTATAAACTGGAGACTATATGAATTTTTTTTTAAGGATATAACAAGCTATTTGTTCTATAAATCCCTTTTGAATGATTATATAGAATCTCAATACGTCGAATATTTTACGAATCGGCTTATAAATAAATCGTTTAGTAAGATTAATTTTAAAAATCTTCTTAATACATGTAAGAAATTAATTCTCATAGAAAATCTCGTTATTAAAAGAGGTATAATAAAAATGGAATATTAGTAAAATACTTAGTCAATTATTATAATAACTTTGACTTAATAAATAATTACATTTGCATTCCAATAGTTTACAAAGTGTTTATCAATGAGAAATATCAACATGTTATTACAGGTGATTTAGATGTCATTTAGGATAGTAAAAAAAACTAAAAGACATAATGTATAAATGTATTAATTTCAGATTTTACATTTTGAAAAATAGCTATCGTTAAGAAACAAATTACGTTTGCTATTGATGATGGTATTAGTAAATTAGCAATAAATTATGGTCTTTCAATAAAAGATTTTAATGAATCTATATATTACATTAATAATTATAATAAAAATTTAGTCTTTGAAAATGCAGGTAATAATAATAATAGCGATATTTATTTGAAAGATTTTTAAAAAAAAAGTATTAATCTACAGGACATATTTGTTACAAGTTAAGAGGGCGAAATACCTATTAATTATGCTATCATATAGAAAAATTCTACTATTATTAGCATCTTGTGAATAATAATTCCTTTAGAGTAGTGAGCAAGAGGCAGGAAGAAATATCTAATAGCATTGTATAACAAAATTGATGGTAATATTAATAAAATTAAACTGCCTCACATTTTAACATCAAAATTTCTTAAAATTTTGATTAGTTCTAATTGATCAAATACTTATACAATTTTAGAGTTGCACTATTGTTATAAAAAAAAAAGTCATGATACAGTAAAGACTGCGACGTAGAGCTCCTTTACAACGATATTGTGAGCATAGAAATTGGACCGACTAGAACTGGGCATGCATATTATTCTTAGATAAGTGTAGCTTTCTTCTCTGAGTGTGCAATCTGATTGTGAACTTCAATTGATCTGGCACAAGAGAGGATCAGCATATCCTCCAGAAACTACCCAATATAGGAGGGATATCCGACGTACAATATCGTTTTAAGGACAAGAGTTATCATCAAAGACTGCACGTGCTCACATCGAGAATATGAATGGCAGAATTACGATACATTGATGAAATCCCAACACCTCAAGTTTGACTTCTTCGTGGTACTCGTGATGATAAATGGTAACCGTGGACTACAACGCATCATATCATCGTTCAATTGCTGTACAGGAATATCTAAAGAACGATGGTGTTCAAAGGCCTCTTATGGGCAGAACGTTCTTCAGAAGCAAACCAATTTGAGAAAATATCTACCGAAAAACCAGAAACTCCTTCTCTGTTATCTGACTGAGGAGTGAGATAAATTGTCTTGACACCGGCTGCGTATATAATATTTTAAAAAGTATGACACGACATGTGGAATGTTGCATCGAATTTCATTCGCGGTGCACATATCCCGTACTTATACTTTCCTCAGAGATTCGTGCCATCATTTGTATACATTTTTCCATTGTTCCGTACACAGCATCGAATAATCAACACTTTTCCCCTTTAAGATGTTTCATAAACTTCTATATTTTCTAGAATATGAAATGTTATTTATCAAGCCGGGTTTCCATTCTCAGTATATTTTTTGCAACAGTTGAGTATATGTGATAGCATTTGCCCACCAGTATATATATATATATATATATATATATATATGTATATATATATATATTATATATATATATATATATATATAGAGAGAGAGAGAGAGACTTATATATACGTGTGTGAATATCTTTAACAATCTCCAATAAATATTTCCTAAGATTAAACCAAGTAAATATTGAATAACAGTTTTTAGCAACCACATACATTCATAACAATTTTATTACAGGGTGAAACCTATATTTTGAAGAAAAATCCTAATGTTTTGATAGATATAAGATCCTATTCTAAACTAGACATAAATATGTACCGTTAGCATTTGAAGCATTGCGATTCAAGAAGCTAGAATTTTCTGAATAATAAAAAAGTAAATAGCTGCGGTGCTAAGGCTAATATTCTATTATAGCAAATAATTTCCAATATTAAAAAGGTACATCAGTGTTATATTAATGTATGATATTTTTTTTTATTTATTGTGTAACTCTGTAAATACTGGAACAGAAATATTATCTGAATTCAATTTCTCTAATGATAATTATTGAATAAGCTTATGTGTTTTTAAAAACTTTTTTACCGCTATAAGATTATTATTTTAACTAATTTTAAGAAAAATAGACTTACATTTCTCTAATTTAAATGCGCTGCTTAAAACTGGAAATATATTTTGCATACTGAAACTTAACTGACTTAGAAGTTTTGTGTACTTTCAAGATGCACTTAAGAAATCTAATGTTTAATGCATAAATTGGAATTTTGAATCAATGCATAAATTTCACTTGAAGTATACTCAAAGAAAACTCGAAGTCTTCGGAGGAAACTGTCTTGATTGAAAGAAAAGAAAGTACCGAAGAGGAATGATTAAAATGCATTCCCATAACTTATAACCCCATACAAACTATTATCCGTTTAGTATTTAATCGTAGACCTATCAGATGCCAAATGACCCTTTCTCCAATTCACGGGTTAAATTAGTGAGATCTTGAAATGATTAGATTAATCGAATGATATCATTCCAAAGGAACTCTTTTAGCAAGAAATTTGGATACTTAGTTGACCATTAGATAATATTTAACAAGCATAAAGACAATGGGAAGCATTGATTGTCGTCCTGAGTCAGGTATTTGTTGAAATATAAGCGAAGAAAAAGATTGCATGACATAAAATTTTATCAATGAACCGCTGTAAAGTTGTTGCTGATGATACTTAGTAGGATCAAGGAATCAGATGAGCTGGAATCCTAATAAGGATAATGTTATAAATGAATAAAATCCAGATATTTTTAAAACGAAATCGGCACTCATCATCTTCTATATGCCTTACTCTTATAAATATTATCTATAAATATACCAATAACTGTAAAAACATTACATGAACATTTCAAACATACTGATGCAATGTTCTATATATATGTTTTAAAAAAATCTACATCCAACAATATTTAAACTGTCGCTAATGTTTGCAATTAAGTAACATAAATAAATGCAAAGTAATAAAATTTATTTTGACATGTGTGCATGTATTAAAATATTTCCCTATCTAATATTAACGTAATTAACTATTATTATTGTAATTTAAACGGGATAATCTAGAGGAAAATATCGTACTAATAACTAACTTGTCGTCGACATTTTTAATGCTTAAAGGAATAGCAGCAATTTGTGACCTTCCAATCTAGGAGTTCTGATCTAAGGAACAAAATGTTTGTACCGTCATAAGCTGAATACGGAGTAGTATATTGTATGATTGAAAAATGTCTCCTTGCCCACAATTTTTTTGTATTACCTGACTTTAAAAATTCTTCTTACATCAGAAAGCTGCTGTAGTCCTCTGTGTAATGAACTTTCTTATCTGTTCCCAGGTTTCGTTAATGTTCTGAAAACTGAAATAGATAGGATCCACATGCAATAAGACGTCTACATATCCGAATTTCACCTCTTCATAAAGATGAAAGAACATCATAGGACATCACTAGCATTCTAACGATGAGGTGAATATTTCTATTATAACCTGTGGTAGATAACAACCGCTGAAACCTTTTTTTTTTCAATGTGCTTATTTGACCTATCACGCATTGGCGCGAATGCTTGGAAATGTTTGGAGGGCATTTAAAAAAACGTATGATGCATTACTTAGAGGATATATGTAAATTTCAGATAAAACGAGAATTATGAAAATAGGATGACAACTAAAACAATTATGACCAAAGAGTCATTATTTTTTTCAAACCTCATATTAGAATTACAATAGATATAAATAGTTGCCATCACAAATCTTATGCTTCTTGTTTAATGTAAATTCTAAGAATAAGTGAAAAGACAATGATCACTTTAATACATTTCACAAAACTCAAACAACATAGCTACTTTTCTTTTTACTTTAAAAACATGATAGAAAAAATCACTAACCAATATAATAAAATCTATCTTTGCTTTAATATATATCTTCCAAAACATTTAGAAGCATTATGGATATCTATTGTATGATGATAATTACATCCCAAATCTATACTTCAAAGTGTCAAAGAAATATTCACCTTTATATATATATATATAACATCTAAACATTATTTATTAAAAATTCACGATTCCTGAAATACAAGTCAGATTTAAAATATGAAACATAAATTATCATTCAATTCGAAAGAAGCATGAATAAAATCCGATATAGAATGGATGTTTTATATATTTCGAAACAAATATTCTTACAAAGGAAATTTCAGTGAGTAATTAAACTGATTCTACTCTTAGACAAAATAAATGTTTGGTGTAAAATTTATGTGACTTACCAACTGCTCAAATGTTTAATCTTAGAAGTATAGTTTCCGAAATTAAATTTTCATGTAACTGTAAAAAGAAGTTTTAATCTTTACTGTTTTCAATGGAAATTACATTTTTTTGTTTTAGGAGAAAAATATTAGTGGTCACTATATATAGCCAAAAGAACAAATGCTTAGACATAAATATTTATTTGCTTGAGTATGACATATATTGGACAACAATGAAAATGTAGTCCACCTATACGTTCATTAATAGCAATTAATGTACTACTCTTACATTAATACGGAAATATATGCATGAAACACTTTCTTAAAATGAATTTTTCATACAAACATTTTATGAAAACAATAAAGATATTTAATCGTACCTTAAATGTTATCTATTTGTATACATTCTAAATTCCAGTTTAAATAAATTTATTTTCATACAAAACGGATAAATATAAATTTATATTTTCTAATCAGCTTATTTTTTCTTTGATAAACTATTTTATCAAAAATATGAAATTTAACATGCCTTTAGAATGAACAACTAAATACATTCTTAATAAAATACAATTCCCCTCTTGAAATATAAGTAAATTCAAATATAAGTTGGTTATAAAAAACTGAAGTTACCTTATTTAGACCTGCATAGAATTCGTTCTAATAGATGCATGTCGATGAAACTTGGTATATGCATTATATAGAGTTTCGGGAAAAGAAAATAGTATTTCAAATTTCGATGAATAAATCCAGGTTTCCGAGTAATAGAAAGGACGTGATGTGCATTTGGAGTAGTTTAAAAAGTCAGTAGTGGTTGCTATAAACTCATGGCCCTCCTAAGTGTTCCATTTCGAATGCTCATTGCTGCGACATTTTTCATCAGCAAATCATTTCTGCTTTGAAAGAACGAAAATGTTTAGAGACTACTGTCTTTAATAAGATATTGCACCACTTAAATTTACTTTACCAGTGACGATACTGCTTCATGCTCACTTTAGGAATGATTAGATACTTTTAAGTACTCACTGGCCTCTTCATTCCTCTGACTTGAATCCTTGTCACTTCTGTTTGTGAGTATTACTGAGAGATCGTACCTTTAGAAGAAGAATACCGCCTGAAATGAAAGCAAATATAAAACATCTTGTTGCTGAAACTGAGAAACCTTTCTCGCTGCTGTTTAACTTAATAATACTTTTTAAACATGTTCTTGACGCAAATGGAATGCTCATTGATATTTCTGTGATTAAAGAAAGTTTCGAGTTTCCATTTTGTATTTATTTTGATTCTCCAAGTGCCCCTTTCACTCCTGGTGGTTAAAATTATAACTATTATTTTTATTAAAGATTATTTTTATAACGTATATTCCAAATTCCGTCAACAACTGTCTACTAGAATGGACACTAAGTAGGGTAATGATAGTTATAATCACCTTGTATGAGGAATTAGCTTAGATTCTTAGAAGATTTATTGAGTATATAAATTCGATTTTAATTTTACGTAGTGGTTGATTTTTTTTAAAAAAATATCAGCATTTCGTGATAAACATAAATATTTTAGTGATTTATACTTTTTCCGCTATTTATATTTCCAGAAGTTGTATTTCCTCGTAATACAATTTCGAATAATACAGTATTATTTTAAGAAGATACAATGAAAGTAACTGTCACACTTGCAGTATGCATAATGAATTAATTACAATATTTTTTAATTTAAGAAATACTTTATCAGAAAGAAAAAAAGAACTAATCCTTTCGAATGATAAAAGATTTTGATCACACTTTGATTGATTAATTAACTAATTTTCTTCCAACCACTCGTTAACATCAGTAGTACCTCGTATGCCATCTACTGCTGCATTAAATAAAAAACTTTCATAATAAAAGGAGTCTACTAAAACTATTAGCATAATTGAGACATTGCGTTAATTATAGCAAATCATTCACTTAACAGAACTAGAATTCTTTCTTTATTTTAAGTGTCAAGCCAGAAAATAGCATTCAATAAATTACATCATACATTTTGGAAATAGTTGTATAAATAAGTGTGGAAAGAACAGATTATTTTAAATGATGAAGCATATAAAAATTCGAAATAATGTGTTTGTCGTGTTAAACAATCTACGCAAATTGCATTTAATAAAAAATAATTTAAAATTTCATGCAACAAAAAAAAATCCTTATCAATTTTAAATCGTTATTTTCCCTTCATATCTAACGTATCTTCGAGTATATAAATGTTTTATGAACGACATTTTTATAATAATTGTAACGTCTATTACTATTAATTTCTATTTAATAAGTTGAAATGACAGAATTCTTAAATTTATGTATATTTGATTAAGAATTCTTTGAAATTTTATCTGATATTTTTTTTCGATATCGTGTGTTTTGTGTGCTTGAAGTATAACTATGTATCAAATTTCAATAACTTCATCTACAGTTTAGAATTTAGTTATTAGCTTACTGACAGATAAACAATAAAGTAATGTATTTAAATCCTTTTAATAATATTTGAGGATAATAAGTGTTTTTCTTCCATTGTTTCCTTTGGGTAATTTATTCTTCATATCACATGTTTTTAAATATTAGTTATTATTATCAAGTACACATAGAAAAATAATTCAATTATTTTTAATGCAAACTGCTACATTCCTTAGGTTATAAGTATTTCCTTTCATCTGTAACTCATTTTAATGTAATTTATTAATAGTCTTTTTCTCATGTTAATATTTTCAAAATGAAATGGGATTGAAAAGCTACTATCCAAATAATTGTAAACAATTTTATCTGATCGCCGAAATGAATACCAATGAATATACATCTGATTTAATAATCAAAGATATTGAAGTAATAATGTCTTAGTACAAAATATTTTTAAGGACTGAAAATATTTAAGTTTTGATAAAAGAGAACAGTTTCGAGAATAATTATTTTTAAAATATGATTATAAATACGATAAGGTATCAAAAAATGAATATAATAATATGTATCACAGTTTTATGAAAAAATATATATATTTCATTTTATCGATGAAAATATTTTCTAACAGGGTAGAATATATATATATATATATATATATGTATATAAATTATTAAATATGCAAATATTTCTCTTATTCATTCATACACATTCAACAGATTTTTTATAACTCAGTATTACTTTTCTACATTTTTTTTTTAAATTTGGATTCGTCCACTGATACCAAATGTACTTAACTTGATTGGCTTACGATTAAAGATATACTTATTGATTAATGGATAAATCGGGAGTTTAGGGAGCACGAAACATAATTTCTATAGCAAATACACGTAAATGTACACTAGATGTAATTAAAACGGATACGGAATCTCTTTACCGAGCAGCTGAAAGAAATTATCAAGCTCTACATGGTCAACCAAGCTCCCAAGGGTATGATAATAAATCATAAAATTAAAAGCATTTTTTTCCTCAAATAAGAAATCTATGTATTTATTTCATGGTAAAGGTATTTTACGTGTCTAAATCACTGAAACTAATTGAGTGGATATGAATATGCACAAGAAAACTCAAATGAATAAATTTCAATAGAATTTCTCAAAATAAATATTTTATATGTCATACGATTTGAATTATAAATTATCTAATAATAATTCGAAATAAAAACCAAAGTTTTTAAAAACAAGGTTTTTATGCGGTGGCAAAGTTTATTAAAAAATTATTAAAATATTAGTTAAAACTGGTCGCAAATATCTAAACATTGCATTGTTAGGCAAATAAGAACGGTTCCCGAAATTTCAGAGCTCTAGCTTGATGGGAAGTTGGTTAAATTAACAATAGACAATTTGATGACACACTGATACACATACATACAGACACACACCAAGTGAAATACATAACAACGTTAAAACTAACTAAAATTAATTAATCCGGTAAATTAAATGGTTGGAATACAGTTTAGTCAAACCACTCTTGGAGACAGGAATTATTTGGTGGTATTTTGCCAAATGTTGCTAAATTGGTCCGCGAAGCGGACTTAACATTCAGCCAAAAAAAGTTTGGCAATTATTCAAATTTCGCCAAGGATTGGGTTGTAAAACTGCATTATTTAAAAAAAATGAGTTAAAACTTGTCGCAAACGTCTAAATATTGCCCAAAATTTCAAAGCTCTAGCTTTATGGGAAGTTGGTTAAATTAACGATCGAAAATTTGATGACACACACACTCACACACACACCAAGTGAAATTCAGAAAAAAGTTGTAAAAATGAATGAAATTATAAATTCCCTTTATCACGATCTAATCCTCTGAGTAGATTACATTATGCAGCGCGAGAGAAAAAAGTATCTATCTTTCTATCATTAAAACATATTCATACAAAAAAGGCATTCAACAATCTCCGTCAAATGCCAGATAACTTAACTAATTTGTAGAGAAACATAATAGGTTGGCTGCTCAAAGAAACTTCTATATGTAACATATGAAGACTTTGAACAGATTAGAACATCTATAATTATATGATCAGATGTATTTGAACTTATTACTGATTACTCTTCATTAATGTCGCAATTCAAAACAACAGGAGAATTATTGGACATTTTAGAATAACGGATCTATTAGAATTGAGTTCATACGATTGACGGTATATTCTAGATACAGAAATGGCTACGATCAAAGATAACTCAATTTCTTATAATTTAATATTTCACATGTTAAGTAAATCACAGGTAACAATAATTTAAAGAGGTCGTGGAATCCATATGCATATTAAAAATACGAAAATTTCAATCGAAATAAAACCTACTTCACCTTCAATCTTCCAGAATCTCCTGAATTAACGTTCCCTGAATTTAACTTTTTTTTCTGTTCCATTTCCCCCGCTTTTTTTTCAGTCACGGTTTCAAAACTTCTATTGTGGCTTTATTAGATGGTAGCCTCATCAGAACAATCGTAAGCGAGCTTTAGATATTTCCTCGGATCCTTACTGAGCTCCTAATTTTGAGTTTCACTTAAGTGACAAGGACAACACTTGAGGATGCTCAAACTCTTCAAACTTTTACACTGTCCCAACGTAAGTACATTGAACTTCGACAGATTTAACATGCATCAGCCCTACTATAGGATGTATCTTCAGGGGCACCAGGGCTCAAGTATCGGGTTCAACTAAATTGGTATTGGCCTTGAGCTGGCCGACTCGACTACTGCAGATGAGACGGAAGTTATAAATTCAAATACAAGTTGTTAGTTCACCAATGCATTGTTAAGAAATACGTACCACATATAAGACCTTCGGTATGTTTAAGAAATTTCTTCTTCCTTTTTTTGTTGAGATCAGTCATTTTATTTAAGTTTTTCATGTTTGTGCAGCATTCTTATGGTGTCTCATCTGCATTAGGACATTTTCTGATCTGTTTTATAAAAGCAATGACCAAAAGTAACTTTCTCTTAAAATATAATCTAAAATAAATTTCTTTTCAACTTTTTTCTGATGTTGTATTGAGGATAGAAAGTAAAAAAAAAAATATTTCAAAACATAAGTAAAAAAAATTATATTATTTTATTTCAATTTGGATTATTAACAATTGAATCACGTTCTGTTAAAACAAGTAAGAAAATAATTGTTAGACAATAACAACCCAGAAACTTCACTTCCTAAACAGAATAATGTAATAAAAATGGTTTTAAAATGATTCAGAGTAAGCCCTTCTAAACCTTTTGGCTTTAAAAAGATGTAAGCAAAATAGCCAAAAAAAATTTAAAAATAAAATTAAATTAATCCAACTAATATTGAAATAAATTTTTGGTTCTGTTATACTGCAAGCAAGTAGAGTCAAACCAAATATGTTTAACCAGGTGAATTCATTATGTAGCTTTTATGCTGAATTGTTAAAACAAAGTTTTAAAAAATACATCTAATTGATGCATTATATTTTATTTATTACAAACTTATAATAAATGCATTAAAGCAATTTATAGATTTTAATGCAGATTGGGCATTTCATTTGGTGCTAAAATAATAAAGATCCTTTTCTCTTTGAATGTACTTTTTGACCCTAATATTATACTATAATTTCTATCCCAATAATTGCATACATGCATTCCTTTATATCATCATATTTAGGATCAAGCAATATTTAATAAAAAATACAGGGTTGATAAGAGAACAAATAGTTCTAGAAAGAGAATGATTTGAAATAAAAGTTGGAGAATAAAACACATTTTTTGAATTAAAAGGATTAGTAAAACTCATCTGTTTGGAAATGAAACTCGGAAAATCGCTTTTAATATTTGAAAACACTTCGTTTTCTCAATAATGTTAAATCTGCTTGGAGTCACTGAAAGGATTAAGAGTATATAAAAGTACAGAAAAATAAAAAGAATCGACTAGCGAAAATACATTTGATGTTAAATTTTTGAAAGTGTCAAAAAAGAGTGAAATTTGCTTCTTACGAAGCAAAAAACTCTTACATTTTTCTCAAGTTTTATTTATAGTCAGATTTCATTTAAATGTTGTTAAAATCTGTCTAGACATTAAAAACAAAAACTGTAAATAAAAAAAACTAAAAATTTTCAAAATAATTGTATTTTTTATAATTAAATTTTAAAAATAATTGTATTTTTTATAAGTAAATTTTAAAAATAATTGTATTTTTTATAATTATATTTTAAAAATAATATTCTGTTCATTAAGTAAACTTACAAATTTACATTTTTTTTTCTAAATTAAAATTTCAAATTAATTTCAATTTAATTTCAAATTAAAGTTAAATTTCCAAAATAAATTATATTTCATTTTAAAAAAAGATGTTACAAATGCAAAGAGAGTTTTATTAATAAATGTTTTATTGAAATTACTTTATATTTTAAATACAATTTTTTAACTAAAAATGTCAATGAACTTTAAAAGTGAATGAATTTTAACTTTAAAAGTAAATGAATATTTAAATAGGAACGAATTTGAATCAACTGTACATAAAAATAAAGACAAATTTAGACAAATATTAAATTTCTCTTTTCGAGTAGAGTTGAAATGATACTACGTTGTTTGTATATCTTGAACATTCAATTAAATGCTGGAGAATAAGACAAATAATACTCAAAGAAATACTAATATTATTTATTGCCTAATATATGTAATAAAACAATTTAATAAATATGATAATATCAAATATATTAATAGAAATAAAGTTGATGTATGTCTAGCAAATAGAGAAATCCCTTATTAACGCAGAGGGTTCCAAATTGTTTATGTACATATCTCGTGATTTTGACGTAGCGCCAGTTGCTTGTGAATTTACCCCTTTCAATATTTGGCATGAAGGCGCCATCAAGATGTTTGCTGGGCGTCATACGTATGATCATTTGGTTCAGTGGAGGTAAATGCAGCAGTGAAATTGGCTCAAAGATATGAGAGCATTGGTTACACATATTTTCTTTCTCATGGAACTCGGAACTCAAAAGTATGTTTAAAATTTAAGGAAAGAAAAGTATATAGAAACGAGATTTGAAATTAAAAGACTTCATCAACCATATAAGCAAAAATTGGGAAACAGCTTTGTAGCTGTCATTGAAAGATTGGCGGTTAAAATGTGTAAATTTAAGAAAGAAACTACGGTAGTTTGAAAGGTAAGATGGTAAAATAAAAAACCTGACTAGGTACAATACAAATGCAATATAGAAAATAAAGTCAGTACAGATAGCATGAAAAAAGTAGTTTATGCTACTCTATTTCGTTGCATATCTCCAGAGCATAAGCCACGACATAAAATGTGCTATTTTAGTGTAGTTTCCTGGTGTTTATATCAGTCAGAATTGGCTCGTGGATAAAAAGCAGATTGTCAGGGAAATTGAGTAAAAGCTATATTCATTGATGAAAATCTGTTCAATATCTTAATGATTTAAACGCAACTAGCATCTACTGAACTATAGAAAAAATGTATTTCAGAGATTTGACTCGCACACACACAAAATTACAAAGGAGCTTTGCATTCAATGATTTAGAAAAAAAGTTCAAAAAAAAAATAATAAAGCTTGGAATCGTGTATAGATTGTGGTGTCGAATGCAATATGTGAGTTTAACGTTTGAACGTTAAAAACTCTAGAAACGTTTCATAATATCATTTTCCTTCCAACTAATCAATAATTAAAAACTTTAATTTCACTGACTATATAATAACATATTTTAGAAATAAAATAAGTGATTTTCGAAGTAGTACAATAAAAAATGCAACTTGCTAAATTGAGCTGATTTAAAATTGAAAAACAATTTGGTATTAAGTACAAAGCTGATCGAGTCTAATTTTAATTTTCATTTTTATTTTATATAAGTACATTGTATTTGAAACTTATAGGAAAATATTAAGATAATATTATGCTGAATAATTTGTCACTGTAATCAATGATAGGGATTTTGTGTAAAAGTATCTTTTGAATTAGAAAAAATATATATAATCAGATTAAATTAAAATAATGTTTCAGTCTATAAATATGGAAATATTAAAATAATTAGAGATGTATAAGCCTTATTTATTTTTGTTTCATATCTTTATAGATTTTAATAGTATTTTTCCCACATTTTTATATATTATAGATGAGTTTTCTATTCTCTAAGGATTTCTTCTTGTTCAAGATATTGTCTTGTAATATTTCTAGATTTTTTTTATATGCATGCACCATAAAAGAGGATGTGATTTAGATCTGAGAACTCTAGTTATATTTTTAACATGTCAAAGTTAATACTTTAAAAGTCTCCGTGTTTTTATATAGGTTTAGCTACAAAAATAATTATTACAATTCAACAAAAAGAGAGTGACCATGTCAATTCCGTACTAACCTTTTTGCCTAATGGTTCGATAAACATAAATCACTAAGAATAGATACTTTATGAAAATTTGAAAAACTTTAAACATTTTAATTTCGTAAATAAACAATCAATCTCTGCTAAGCAACTGTGCATAAAAATATTTTTTTTTATTTTGGTATTCGATGGTAAAATAATTTTAGAAAATATTTTTGTTCTGAGTGAAAAAATTTATTTATTAAACAAAATAACAACCAGAAAGATAGTTTGGATGTGACCTCTTTGATATTCCCAAGATTCCAGAATTGTCATTGTTACAACTAACAAGCAAATTCCCGTCGGGGAACAAACTTTCAAAATAAAACATTTGAGAACATTTTCTCGAATAAAAATTTACTCCTACTACTTGAAAATCGGTGAATGTGAAACATCTACAGAATCTCATATTTGACCTGAAGTAATCGAAAACTGTTTACTACACCCTTGCGAGGCGAGAACATCAACCATATCTTAGAGTGCAAAGAAATATCTGGCATTCTGAACGGTAGTGTAACTTCATGCCCAGATGTTTGCTTTATTTTCATAGAAATGCGCTCTTCTCATGAAATTCATCTTCCCCTCATTGTCAAACCGAATTCAATTTTCCTGCCGTTATGCTTTCAGTCAAGCGGAAAGTAAGACGTTTTCTGTTTTGGAGCCGAAAATCGCTATCGAAAGGAAGAATTTGCTCACCTCGATCCATCTCGTTGTTTGCTCAGTTTTAATCAAATGTTTTGGAAGGAGTGCCAACATTTCAGCTGCAGCTGCCGGTGCAATATTCAGCTCTTGAAAATAGATCGATCCCATTAAAGATTCTTTATTTAAAAACCGTATTTGGAGGACAAATAAATTATTTATAGGCACAATAGGGTAATCATAAAAGAATAATTTCAAAAACACATCTTAGAGAGAAGTTTAAGCCAAATGCAAAAAATATACAATTTAGGGAGGAACTTAATATATATATATATAGTATATATATATATATATATATATAGTTCCTCCTACTCTCCCTGTATAAAACATACACACACACATATATATACACATATATACATGTGTGCGTATGTGTGTGTTAAAAGTTACTTTAATACTTACTTTTAAAAGTTTATTTCCATGTAAGTGCTCAATTTTATGTGTGTTTTGTATACCACGTATGTTTCGTATGTTTGTAGTTTTCATACACGAGGTGAATTGTACATGCAGAGATATTGATTTTTTATGTGGGGGAAGTTAAAAACATATTTGTTTTATAGTTATTTTAGCTTTTGTTTTTAAACATTTTTTTCTGAATTGATTTTTAATATTTTTAAGTTTGCTTTTATATTTTTCTTCTTAAACAGGGAAAAACATCAAATTACAATTTAAGCCAAAATGTAAATGCGAGATATTACCTATTTGAAACATCACGACAGCTGCGGAAGCAGACTTCATATTTTACGCATGTACTTATAGTTTTTATTAGTTATATTACTTCAGAAATAGTAAGTGAAATACCTCTTACGGAGAATAGTTTCCCAGTATAGGTGAAAGCAATTTTCTTTTCTGAAAGAGGAAAAAAGAGTCCAATAACTTAATTTCAGTCTCCCTAGTTATTTTACGACTTTTTTCATTGTTAAATGGAACTTGAAGTTCTAACTATTGATAAATTTCCCCCATTTTCAGACTATATAAAAACAACCTATGATATTTTAATTTCTTTATGTGGTCTCCAGACAGTTACGATTAAAACTTTTAAAAAAATGAAAATTCAATGAAATTTAAACGAAGCAAAGAACATATGTTTAATATGCTTCAAATATTTTGATATTAACTTGTTTTAGAATATAGTATGCACAAAGACAAATAAAAATTATTGTCTGTTAAAGTTATTATATGATATCATTCCAGAATGAATTCAAATCTTAACAAACAGTCTATGAAGAAGAATTGCAAAATTGTTTCTGAATTTAATAATTTCTTGTTTTATTCAGAGCTCAGTAATATGCAAGAATATTTAAGTAATAACATCTGATAATATTTTGAAATAAGATTTCCAGTGAAAACAATTCATTAAAATCTTTAAAGCTTTTAGAATTTCTTCTAGTGATATCTAGAAATAAGGTGATTTATTATAATGAGATATATTACTATAATGAGATAAAGTTATTCAAGTATAAAATTTTACGTTGTCACGTTGTTTCACTATAAGGAACACATTGTTGATTTCAAAGTGTTAGAAAGTAAACAAGACAATCAAATTATGGTTGTCTCTTCAGCAAAGAAAGGGGATAAGAGACATGATAGTGTCTTAAATCTGAGTCTGGTAATCTACAAATTTTAGACTCTTTTAATTTCAAATATGTTTAATAGTGAGGGCTCAAAGAGGAATAAACAACATTGGATAGGACGGGAAAGAAATGTTTTTTTTGGTACTTTTATTACCGTGGTGATCACATTCAAATAAAAAAAAAGGGATGATGCCTTTTGAAAAATTAAAATTTTTATCACTATAACTGAAATGGTACATGTACGATTGTTCTTTAAGCATTATTCATGCTCGTATACCTTAACATTAGAACGGCAAATATTTTTAAAAGTTTATACTAGCCATTACAAGTCATTTTGATTGCAATAAGAATTCAAAAGTAAATTTTTAATTTTTAATTCAAATATTTTTATAAAAAAAAAAGTTAAAATTAATTACTTATAACAATTTAAGCAGCATGCAACATTTTAATAATAACATATTGCAGTATATTGAAAATACTTTTATTTTTAGCAATCAAAAGTAAAACATGTATTCTTATTAAACACTTATTTCTAATTTTAGCATTTAATACTAACGACATTTAATACTCGTTGCTTTAGAAGAGCCAAGAAAGTATGCAGAACAAATCTTTGACAAATGTTTCTTTTTCAATACTTCACCTGAGATTCATCTCCAAGACGTAATAATGCTTTCAAAAGGAATTTGTAATTGAATTCCGTCTGGAGCATGAAAATTATCTGAAGAGCCAACAATATGTTGCAGGAGGTTTTCAAAATCAATTTCTTCTTCTGTGAATCCGAGATATGTTCAGGAATTTTACAATTGAGAAGGAATCTGGAAATTTGAATCACTGCTTTCAAAATCACTACAAATATTTTCATCTATTTGTTAAAAAAAAGAGCTAAACATTTGTTAATACTTAATCCTTCTGAACGTTGTATCGAAAATACAATTGTCAGACGCTTGCAGTTATTAATGCTTGAAATATTGTTACAGAGTCACCATCATCTGCCATGGCTGTGCAAACAAAAGAATTTGCGAATGAAATTAAAGAGAAAATGGAGAAAAAATTGTATTACAATTACAGATATCTAAAATGTTTGGTCATTTTGAGTAGAACATGTATACGATATTAAAAAAAATTATGATACATTTGAAAAACTCAACAATATTATAAAAGTTATGAAATTTCTGTCAGCTGACATAGATTCATGTTTGATTCCTGTTATTTTTAAATTATTTTGATTTTGCTATTGATTTTCTTCAAGAGTACTTTTAGTCTTAGAAACATTTTTTATAATATATTTTATTGAGAGGGATAGTTTGGGCAATATCTCTAAAATATCCCAACATAACAGTCTAAAATCTGTTACAAATTTAAAAATATTTATTTTATATTTTTTTATCTTTCTTCAAATTTCAAATATTTTACATTTTTTTTTCATTTACAATATATCTTTTTTGACATTTTTGGTATTTGTCTACATATTTTTCTCTTAATTTTACTTCTTTTGAATTATATACATTTCATCCTTTACAGTTAAATTTGAATAGTTTATTTTAATTCATTTTTCTGCTTACAACTTTAATCTATCTACTACAGGGGCTTAAAATTAGTATTCTTTCCCTTTGGTTTAGTTGTGATTTCTTGTATATTATTATAATTTTAATTTTTGAACTACCTTCCTAGTTTATTTATGATTAAAATTTTTGGTATAAATTTCAAATAATTATATATATATATATATCTATCTATCTATCTATCATCTATTCATCTATCTATCTATCTATTCATTCATTCATCTATCTATCTATCTATCTATTCATCTATCTATCTATCTATCTATCTATCTATCTATCTTATATCTATATCTATATTCATCTATCTATCTATCTATATATATATAAGGTATATATAAATATATAAATATAAGGCATAGAGCAGAGAGAGAGATGCTCTGTAACAAAAAAAAAAGGTTGCACCCAGAAGGATTTGCTCGTTTGCGATAAAAATTGTTGGATGTGCAGAACATACATAGAAAAAAAAATAAAAGAACAATTGACTGACTTACTTCAGAGTTTGGCCGTAACAAAGGGAGGAAGTAAAAAAGTGTTGGTCCAATTCTGGCCTGGATGGAAACTGTGAGTGGGCGTAGCATAGACTGATAAAGTTCCCGATGGTGTCCGGCTGAATTTCGAACCTAATTTTCTCCAACTGTTGAGCTAAATTATCAACATTCCAGGATAGTTGCAATCATTTTCCCATAATGTCCCAAACGTGCTCTATAGGAGAGAGATCATGCGACCTGTATGGCCAAGGATGTATAGGGAAAGCTTGCAGACAATTCATAACACACATGCGGTGTGCGGCTGGGCATTATCTTGTTTAAAAGTATGTCCTAGGTGTCGCAAAAGGAACGGTAACACAATCAGTTGTAGAATATCGTCTACGTACCCCTGTGCTGTCAATGTGCCAGAAATGACTATCAAAAGGATTCGGCTATCAAAGAGGGATCTCAGACCATAACACCTAATTGCGGTAACATAACACCCAGACCAATATTACCAATTGCGATAATAAGGGCAGAATATCCCCGCTGTCCTGGACGTCTCGTGACACGTATGCGGTTGTTATCAGAACACAGTTGGAAACAGGGCTCGTCATTAAAGATCATACGTTCCCAGTCAGCTTAATTCCGAGTTGATCGAAATCGACATCATTGTCAACGAACTTGACGGTGCACACGTGAGAGGTAAATGGAGGAAAGGTCAGCGCGAGCATAAATTTGACTCTCTCAGTCAACAGTCAAGGATCATGTTGGATACATGTATGCAGGCCACGTTAAATTGTTGATAACGACCAATCTGGGGTTGTAACATCTGCTCTGACAATCACACTGTCTTCCCGTTCTGTTGTAGTCCTCGGTCGACCGCTGCCATTTTGACGCTGATATCTGTCATTATTGATTCACTCTTGCCAGAATTGTCTAATGGCCTCATCGCTTCAACCCATTGTTCATTTCGTTCAACCAGCCTCTTTCATTTTATTAGCACGACCTCGTTCAAACTCTGACATCTGCACGTAAAGTGCACGAATCCTTCGACGAGGCATTGTTACAGCCTCGATAAGATTTATAAAGTCGAAAAGCAAATAAAATTTTAATTATCCGATTGAGTATTGCTTCTTATATACACCTGTTGAATGCACAGTTCCGATACGCTGGAACTCCTGCTATTTATTCTTTGGATACTACAGTTTTATCATTTGTATGTTCGGTCGCAATATCTTTGCTTAAGGAATTTCATTCAAATCGAGCAACTACTTCTTGGTGCGTCGATTTCTTTTTTTTGCCATAGAGTGTATATATATATATATATATATATATATATATATATATGCAAAAACAAAATGCACATTTATTTTCTAAATACAATAAAATTATCGTATAAATACGATTAATCTTTTTTTTAAAAGTATATTTATCAACAGAACCTCGTCTTTCGGCGTAGCTCTAGAAACTTCGATGTTCGAATTAGTTTGTTAGGTGTCAGAATGCCACTTTCTTTCGACATTCTTAACAATCTAGCAATCCTATCCACATTTTCTAAGGTACTAAAAAATTCGATTGATACAAACTTCCATTGTCAAAAGCATTTCTATATTATTCAATAATTTTAACTATCACTTTTGTTACTTTAAAATTATAACCTTATTTCTCACCTCTAATCGAAATATGACTTCATTACAGTTATAAATAACAATTGATACGAGAAATGACGAAACATCATTACAAACTGACGCAACATATCAATCGTATTCAGATAACTTTGAACATTATATCTCCATATTTCGACTTTTTCGTTACTCAGATAGCATCTTATATATATATATATATATATATATATATATATATATATGCATGTATGTACACTCATGAACAACAAAATTAGCGCACCAACAAGGAGTCGTCAAAGTGAAACGACATTTTACATACGTAAAGACTACTTTGATATACGTAAATGATTAGAAAATCAAATAAAAAGGATCGTTCATTTCAATGAAAAAGGCAAAAGAACGGAGGATTTAATACCCTGTTGAGCCCTCTGTAGCGCGAATGCACTATGTGATACGATCAGGCATTGAGGCATACAAGATCTGTATGATGTCTTGAGACATTTCGTTCCATATTTGCTATAACCTTGCCTCTAGTTCGTTCAAACTCGTGAGATGTCCAACTCGCCGTCCCAAATTATCCCAGATATGCTCGGTTGGAGACAAATCTGGGGATCGGGCTGGCCAATGAAGGGTAGTAACAGTGAGGAGACAATCTTGTGACACCCTTGCCGTGTGAGGCCGTTCATTGTCGTGTTGAAAAATGGCTCCTGGGAACCGTTGCAGGAGTGGCAACACATGTAGTTGCAGGATGTCATGGACATACCTCTAAGCTGCCATGGTGCCACGGATTAATACTAGGGCTGACTGTGTATTGTAGGCAAAGGCACCCCATACCATCACACCAGGTGTATTAGCGGTGTGTCACTGTAAAACAAAGGCGCGATTGAGGCGTTCACCACGGGGTATCCACACACAAACACGATTGTCATCACTGCTGAGATTGAATCTGGATTAGAAGCTAAAGACGACCTGGTTCCATTCCGCTGCGGTCCCGTTTCCTCGTGCGCGGCACCACTCCAAACGAAAGCGTCGATAAGTGGGCGTCAAGGGCAGCACAAGTAATGGGCACCGCGATCCCAAATGTCCTTTAGCCAGGCGCTTTCGTACGGTTTGAGAAGACACAGGGGGCCCTAGTGAAGGTGCTACCTGTGCCCGGATGACGGCCGATGAAGCAGTTGGCTGTACGCGTGCATTTCTTACGATGTGGCGGTTTTCTCGATGATTGGTCTGTCGAGGGCGTCCTGAGCCTGGTCTTCGTGTAGATGACCCACCCGGCTTCCATCATGCCGATGATTCTCCCCCTCTCAAACTGCGACAGCGAAACGACGTAATAGCATGTCTACCTCAGCTCTTCCTTTGTAAACGATTCAGCACACTCAAACAAGCTTTGGTTACCTGTTTTCTACTCCACGGATAACGACGTTAAACGTCCTCTACCGGCTATATATAAAATGTTATCACGCTGCATTTCTAATCATTTGCATATCTCGCTGACATGTACCTTCATGCCAAGTTTTTTTTTACGGTCCCGCAATTATTTCTTGATGTGCTAATTTTTTTGTCCATGAGTGTACATACATTCTATTACATCAATCTTAATACTTTTTATCCGAACACTGTGTCAACTCTTAAAATTGTTTTCAGATGTTCCTAGTCCTCCCCTGCTAATGAGGAATTTTATATTACTTCTTACTCAAACGTGAATATTATTTTAGTGAATAGTTTTATTCTAGTTACGATTCACACACAAGCTAGAATAATAATTAAAAATTTATAATATGTATTTGCTATATATTGGATTAATCAAAAAAATTGCAATGATGTGTACTGTAAATTAAAAAAAGAAATAAATATATTCAGTTACTTTGCAATGAATCATCTAGATTTTATAACCATCAATAAAATATAAAAGTTTCGTATACTGGTGGCCTAAATTGTGGACACTTTTAGAAATTATTATGATTTTGAACTGTATGCGTACAGGAAACGTTACGTTTCACAAAATGCAAAGTCATATATAAGATTTTAAAAATAATTTAAAACTGATTTCAATACAAAAAACAAAATTCAAATATTTGCAATACAAAATGAGTTAATCAGCCATAATTATCAATATTAATTAAATGCTGATGATTCTAATAAGTTATCAGTACTTAATAAGGTAGCCTTTATTTTTTTTATTACAGCTTTACATCGGTGTTTCATTGAGTTGACGATAGTTTTAAGCTCTTTCTTGGTTATTACATGATGCAAGAGAAAAGAATTATAGCTTCAATTAGTTTCCTTTTCATTTTATGATCGCCTCATTCGGACAAGAGTTTTCAATCGGTACCAAAAGTTTTTGATAAAATTGAGGTCAGGACTGTTTCCTGATCAGGACAACAATTGAATGCTATTTGTACGAAACCATTCTTTCGATAATTTTACTGTGTGACAGAGAATCCTGCTGAAAAATAAATGAAGCATTGTTAGGATCCCTGATGGAAGGTAGAAATTTTGGTTCAAGAATAATGTGAATATATTTTCGGGTATTCAGTGTCCCATTGATGGCATGAAGGCTACCATTATCATCTGCATGACCCAATCATAGCACTGTGGGTTTTTTTCATAATTACCTGAATGCAGCTCTTCTCCTATTCTACGTCTTACATATTTTAGCCCATCGCTGCCGAATAACTTAGGTTCATCGCTCCAAATAACTTTTAATCACTGATCATATATCCAATTAACGTGTTCCTTTGCCCACTGTAGCCATTTCCTGCACTGCTAAAATTTAATATGGCTTTTTACGTGAATTCTTCCTATTAGTCTAACATGTGTTAATTTTCTTCTGATTGTTCTTGAATTGACAGAAACATTAGCATCATTCAGATCACTTCTGATGGCTGTTGATGACATTCTTTGATATTAGAGACATAGACTTTCTTATTTTTCTGTCATCAATAGGTGGTGCATTTTTTTCAGCCTTTTCCTGCTTTGGTTTTTATTGAATTTATCTCCCAACATAGTAAACCAAACTTTCGGACTGAAAGGACCCAAACTTGTAGTCACTGAATCACCCGTCTGTCTTGCAATTTCAGCATAGGAAAGACCACTTTCCCGTAACACAATAATCTTACATCTCTTTCTAGGTATCAATTCTACAATTTTATTTCATGCCATTGCTTCTTGACAAATAATAGCCCTCGTGTTGCTTCAAGTACGACGTTAATAAAACCTAATCAAACCAAAACCAAAAGCTTCTTTACTAAATATTAAAACATTTTACTGTAATTCGTACTGATAATTTGATTACATAAGAAATAGTCTTCCCCTTCTACAGAACAAAGCACAATAATGACTTGTTCCAACTGTAAGCGCGATGTCAGCTCCTACTGGTAGATACTAATATTTGATTCCCAGAACAAGAACAGTGATTAGCCAGGAAAGTTAGACATTACAAACTACTTTATACGTTTTTTTGTGTTTTAGATTGAAGAATGCATAACCTTTTTTTTTTTTTGTATTGCAAATATTTTCATTTTTTGTTTTGAATTGAATTCAGTATTAAATTCTCTGTAAAATTATACATACGACTTTTCATTTTGTGTAACGTAACATTTTCTATTAGCATACAAAGTTAAAAAAACTTAAAAAATTCCAAAAGTGTTCACAGTTTTGGCCACCACTGTATGTTCATTTAATCATTTTTCTAAAATATATGAAATTGAATTAATCCATTTATAAACATCATCGAGACATTATTGTTTATTCTATACAATCGTCAGACTTAATACTATTTTACCTGAAGGGTGGAATTTTTAATGGAATTCGAATTCTTAAGATATTAGTTCTGAGGCAATTAACTTTTATTGTAATTGCTAACTTCAGTAAAACTTTATATTATCAAATTGAAACATAAATTACTTCACAAAATTGATCCACTCATAATAACTATCTATTTAAAAGATTTTAAAGTACCATTAAAAAAAATTCTATGGCCATGCATTCAGAGATGGATAGGAATTGTAATATTCATTTTTATCACAAACTTTTTTTCTGGATAATCATCCCCACAGAAAATAACCTACAAATAATCGGCTACCAATACTTTGAAGAATGGTAAATTTCTTATAAATGTTTAACGAAAAAGATATAAGAGGAAGATTAAAGCTAGAAAATCAAATATTTTTATTTCTTTTATTTTAATTTTCACTGACATCTTTCAATAACTTTTAGTGTTTCAACTAACTTCTTAAAAAATAATAATCAATTAAAAGAATCCAGTCTTTCAAAGTAATTATACATTATTTCCCGTTCAAATCTTCTCCACCTGAATTTAATTTCAATTTACGATCACATAATCCACAAACGTATTCCTACGGATTACGATTATGTTAATATTTTGTAAAAACTTCCTCATGGTGATCCATTTGTAATGAATTTTTTGCTTGAATTACACACTTTAAGCCAATAGCATCCTCACTTAAGATTTGTTTCGAGAACAATAGATTTATCGATACCTTTTCAGTTATTATTTGTTTTTCTTTCCTTAGAGATTACAGGATTTTAAGGGATAAAAAGTGCTGAAAAACTGAGAAGCTTCTCAAACTTTCTTTCTTTTGAAATGAAAAAAAGATTACTGTTAGAACATTTTTTGCTTTAGAAGAACTGTATTTATGCATTTTATTTTACTCAGAAATGAAATGCAGATGCTTAATTGCTTCTGAAAAAAAATGGAGCTTATGCAGTCATCCATACAAATGCCTTTTGTTAGTATTATTTTGAGCTGAAATGATACATATAACTCTGAGATTTGTTTAGCTAAGATCATTATCCATAAATCTTTAATGTATATATATATATATAAGGACTTTATCTTTCACTTAAAATTAAAGTTTCTATTTAATTAGTTTATTACTTTAAATGGTATTTCATTGGTGCGTCAGAACAGTTCTATTCGTAAATGGATTAATATACCAGGGTGATATGTATGATATTGTTACAATCGTAATTGTACTTTTTACAAAAACAATAATAATTGCACTATGAATATTGAACATTTATTTCTGCTATAGTGATAATTAGTGAACTTTTCTGCTATAGTGAACATTTATTTCTGCTATAGTGATAATCTTAGCAAAAGTTTTGTGAAAAAAAAGTATTTTCTTTAGTTTACCAGAAATTGGACCACCATAACACAACTTACATTGTGTAGCGTAAAATTCCGTTGCCAAAATAAAATGGAAAGTAAGGTACATGTAAAAATGTTTTTAAAAAACTCACATGTTGATAGAAAGACGCAAATTGCATTTCGAAAGTGCATTTCACTTCTCTTCTGCATTTGCACTTAAGGTAATATAGAATACATTGATGCCAAAAAAGAAAAATAGACTTTCCAAATTCGGCTAACCGAAAGAGATGGTCTGTAACACTCACTCTTGTTGCCTCTCAGTGCCTCTATTGTGAACCTTTACACAATATGGATTTTAAGACACGAATGTCAAATCGAGTGTCCTTGACCCATTTTTATGCTTCTTGATTAGGCACGACAATATCAACACAGGACTCTTGATGAATGAAAACTAGTATACTAAGTCTTAAAAATTGTGTTTCGTTCAGTAATACGAATACGTGTGTGGCGCAAAGTAGAAACTATGAATACCACATATTTCGTAAAAAAACATTAGGGTGTCCAGTACTGTAGTATGTTTTGAAATGTATGGTGTAGCAGCCAGCGCTTCGAAAGTTTCTATGATCATCCTGTATATGACTAGAATAGTTTTTCACGCTTACGTAGCATGCCGAATCTGAAGAATCCCAAACTAAAACTTCGACTAAAGCGACAAAAGTGAGATATTCTTTATGACTCATGCCAGTAGAGATTGATATCTTATAAAGCTATAAATTCGAATATTAATGAACGACAGCAGAGATTTCCAACCTTTTTGGTCCAATTAATCCCTGCTGACTCAGTTGTCCTCCACGTACCTCTGACCCCGAATTCTACAAACACCCTTTCCCCCAAATTATTTCTACCATGACTGAAATGTTCCAACCATTACTACTCAAAAAATTTGTCTAAAATGATGTACGTTGAATTAAATTAAATGATCTATTTTTCTTTGTATTTTTTGTCTGTTTTAAGTAAGCGAGCAAATTAACACAAAAACTGGAATGATATTTGGGATTGCAATGGAGTACAAAATTTTGAAAAAGAAATAGGCTCAAAAAAGATTAATAAGACCTCAAATGAAGAACTGCGTTTAACCTGCTTCTATATTTTCCATACAAGTAAACGAAAAAAAGGGTATTTCAACAAATTCTGAGCAAGCGCAAAAGCAGCAAAAACATTGCGGCTCTCTTGGAAAGTTAATTGTGTCCGTCACTGCAACGAGCGCCAAAACTGATGATTCACCATTCCACCAATGAAGAGATTCTTCTGTGTGGTATCTGATTGAAATAAACATATTCAGTTACCGAAAAATATTTTGTACAGCATTCATGTAAGGGAAAGAAAATTCTAAGTATAACATACATCATCCAAAAATTCAAGTGATAAACAGATTGTTTCTTAAATTTAACCTTTATTATAATTTTGATAAAGTTTTTAGAGGAGTACGAGCCTTGTGTGAAAATAAATGCCTCAGAGACAGACACTATTTTATTTAAAACACGATTTAAATGATTATTGAAAGCTATATGTGTTATCTCTTTAAATATAATTTATTTGTTTAACTATGTTGGTATTGGTCTGAAAACTGAGGAAGATAGCAGCCTACGTGGAGATGAAGTGCAAGCGGTGAGGTGTCATTGCACTCTACTTTATACCTCACGAAATTCATTTCCTCCCAAAAATAAAAGAGCACCTTCAGACATTTTACTTTCATTCAAGTGACCAGGTGAAAACTGCCATTAAATACTGTTTTCGATAACCACCACCATACTCCTTGTCCCACAGGTTTACCTAACTAGAATATAGAAACTGTATCGAAAATGGAACAGTAGTTAACGTATGGAATACATGTATTTTTCAGGTACAACTAAAATTGTACTTTTCAATCAATCGTTGTATAATGTGATTTTTATGATTATTTTCTTAAATATGTTTAATTCTCAAAAGGTACTAATAAATTCGATGGTGATATATTTTTCTGTAGCTGTTTTTTTCAACTACTTATAATGAGAATTAATTATGAATTAAATATTCTTAAAAATTATTCATTTATTTTATAAAATATTCAGTGTCAATACGTGTTTGCTTTTTTTTTTCCAAATATAAACTTATAAAATATTTTATTCATTATTCGAAAGAAGTAATCAAAACTTCACAATTAGTTATATATTTGATTCTTACAAATTTAATAAATATTGCGCCTTTGATATGTGTTAGGATATGTGTGTAATTAGCATCATGAATTTTTAAGGGATAACTATTTAATGCAACAAATTAAATCTGAAATAAATTCATTATTTTAAAAACAAAAAAAATTTCCTGATATAGATTAGTTGAATTTTATTAAAGATGTTTGTATGATTTTCATCACGAAACATTTCAAATATGACTCAGCATAGATTTAAGCAACTTTAAAAACTATCTAAATCAATCCAAATTATAACTAATTATTACATATATATTTTTCAGCGTTTACTAAAAAAATAAAGAAAACTGAGGAAGATTTTAGAAAGAGAGACGAGAAGCTTTTATTGTTTAAAGAAGCTTTTATTTTTCAATAAATTTCAATAGACTATAAAGAATATGATGAACAGCAAAAAAGGCTCCCACCATTTCTTTGATTACTTTAAAATCTAAAGAAATATTTATTTAAATCTGCCTCAAAACCAAAGTATACATTTTTGAACGAATAAAATGAAGCTCCATTTAGTTCCAATAACGAATGCTTTCTGGTAAATCTAAGCTCTTGTAAGTGATAATGTTATCTTTTCTTCAAGGAAAGTTCTATATTCTCATAATATTTCCTTTTGAAGAATATAAAAAAGATTTTTCTCCTTGAATTTTTACATGTCAAACATCTGTGTATGGACTTACAAGATTTTGAAAATGGATTAAAAACATGAAATCCATGAAAATGGCTTAAAAACATAAGAGAAACACTATAAGAAAAAACCTTCATAGATCTGAGTTAGAGACATTTGAAGCTTTTCTACTTCACTTTTCAGATCATTCCATTCAAGTTTAATATCTATTTTTCGTCTTAAATTTTGAGGACATAGCTTATTATATTCATCCCTACCGAATATTTTGGAGATATACTTCTGGTAAAATTATACGTTCAAAGTACATTAATCAGAAAAATAATATTGTAACACCACACAGAAAATACACGTAGCTATACACAAATCTTAGTATTAGTTTGAGAGATAATTATAACAAGTCAATTGAAAAGTCCCCGGCCTATCATAGTAAAACACATTTTTTTGGCAAAATTAGTTTTTTTTTATTCAACATGATTCCCTTCAAGGGTGATACATTGATTATAGCGACCCTCCAACTGTTCGATACCATTTTTGTAGTACGAATTGTCCTTTGCTTCAAAATAGGCCTAAGTTTCGGCGATCACCTCTTCATTCGACGAAAATGTCTTCCCAGCGAGCATTCTTTTGAGATCTGAGAACAGGAAATAGTCGCTGAGGGCCAGATCTGGAGAATACAGTGGATGAGGAAGCAATTCAAAGCCAAATTCATGGATTTTTGCCATCGTTTTCACTGCCTTGTGACAAGGTGCATTGTCTTGGTGAAGCAGCATTTTCTTTTTCTTCAAATGCGGCCGTTTTTCGGCGATTTCGTCCTTCAAACGGTCCAATAACGCTATGTGATAGTCGCTGTTGATGGTCCTTATTTTTTCAAGGTAGTCAATGAAAATTATTCCATGTGCATCCCAAAATACAGACGCCATAACCTTGCTAGCCGACTGTTGCGTTTTCCCACGCTTTGAACGGGTTCATCGTGTGCAGTCCACTCGGATGACTGTGGATTGGACTTCGGAGTGAAATGATGGAGCCACTTTTCATCCATTGTCACATATCGACGCAAAAACTCGGGTTTATTACGCTTGATCATCTTCAAACACTGCTCCGAATCATCAACTCGTCGTTGTTTTTGGTCAAAAGTGAGTTCGCGCGGCACCCACTTTTCACAGAGCTTTCTCATACCCAAATATTCGTGAATGATATGATGTACACGTTCAGTTGATATCTTTAGAGTGTCTGCTATTTCATTCAATTTCAATTTACGGTCATTCAAAATCATTTTGTGGATTTTTTTTAATGTTTTCGTCGGTAACAACCTCTTTTGGGCATCCACTGCACTTACCGTGTTCGGTGCTCATCTCACCACGTCTAAACTTAACATACCAATCCTTGATGGTTGATTTTCCTGGGGCAGTCTCCGGAAACTCGGCATCAAGCCTAGTTTTTGCTTCAACTGTATTTTTTCCCTTCAAAAAGTAATATTTTATCAACACGCGAAATTCCTTTTTATCCATTTTTTTCACAATAACAAAAGTTGCTTTACTCAAAAAGCTATAATTCACAAACTAATGATCCGACAGCTTTCAAATTTATACACGCATCTTTTGAGAGTTAGGGATAACTAAAAGACACATGGATTTAATTCTTGTAGCACCATCTATGTGTCAGGCCGGGGACTTTTCAATTGACCTGTTATAACAATAGTTAAAAATTTTACATATACGGCGTTATGAAGAGTAGTTTGATGTAATTAAAACTAGCAAATGTTACGAGATACGATGTGCAGCAACCAAACTTTGAAAACTATGAAAAAGCGATGACTCGAAGAAATCAGCGAGCCTTATATCAGCAGCACATTGAGGAATGAGACAGGTGTCAGTTGGCTTTGGTAAATTTTGGGTTAGATATCTTTCCATATGTGGATCTGTAGAAAACTTCTCCATGTGCCTAAAGTCTACGCCGTAGAAAAGTGAACTAGAACCCAACTAAACGAGCTATTAGGTGCTTTTTATTTCTCTAGTTCTTAGTTGAGACTTTTAGGAGAAGGCGACGGCACATCCATTTCTCGGGAGGAAAGTATTTTTTTTTGTTTTTTTTTTTTTGTTTTATTGATGAGATAATTTCTAAGCAATATTTCTTTTTTTTTCTTTTCCCAGGTAATACTGCACTTTATATTACGAGAATCGTTTCGAATGTTTCTGCTGCTACCATCAGCAGTTTCTAGTTGTAATGGCTAGTCTATTTGATATATGACCGAAAACGTGTTTATCATTAGGTATGCTTCCTGCATGCGATATCTTAGATTCACTCACTGAAAACAGTTTGTCACAGGAATGTATTTAACCAGTTGTACTTGGCTAAAATATGCTATTATATGGTATGTATTCGAATCCTGGGTCACTTCTTCAGCAGAGGGTTGCTAGCCTTGAGTTATGTGGAGAAGGTTCAAACTTCCTCTATATGGGTCCACAAACGTGTATTATGTTGCGCCTTATAAAATTGAGCTAAAGAGAAATTCCCTACTGGGCGAGTTATTATCCACTTTTAATTCATTTCCATGTTAATTGCGACTTGTTGGAAAGAACCATCGCAACACTGAATCTGTGACATAAATTTATTGATGCGTACGATTCGCACGTGTTTCAAGTTCGTGAATTTAGATATGAGTATCTAAATTCAGAGTTTTTTCAAAAAATAGACGCATTCAAGAATATGATCATGAGCATTTCTAACAAAAAATCTAATTTCTTACTTATGAGGGTGTTTCCCTTTTTTTACCGAGTTTCCGTAAAATATAATTCTTCAAACATTTTAATTATACGTAGCATCATAATTGCACTTGGAAATATTTATTACAGGCGATTTTCACTTTTTGTGCAATATATATATTCAGTATTATATTTGCAATTTAAATTTATTATGATTATAATCAAATTGTTTCATTGTTCTTGTCAAGACTTTAAGGCTCTCATGTAACTTGATTTTTTTTTTCTAACAGTAGAAAATTATATTCCCCTAAAATAATGTATTAATAATCTACCACTTAATTCATCCAAATAATCGTTATTGTGAAAAGGTATCAATTATTTCGCATAATAAAATTAAGAATATATCGAAGGACTCGAATCTAGCATCACCTTCTATAAACTTCACGAAATACTTGTGACACAAGTTACTCGCGGTTTTCTCTTCACTAGCAATGTGGGTGTTTTATACTTCAAATGGAATAAAATTCAAACTCCTTTTCTACGAAATGAAATGTGAATGCTCAAAATAAATAAAGATAATATGTGTAATGAATTGAGAACTTAAAGACAGTGATATATAAGTGAAGAATGAATAAAGGGAGATGGATAGTAACGAGACGCTGACAGATATCTATAAGTTAACTGAAGTGAATTGTTTCAGTATACCGTTTGTAGTTAAAATTAGTTAACAGCGTATCCTAATTATATTAAGGGGTAATATGAATCGAACAAGTTATATTCGAAAAGTGTATCACTCAATGTTAGTAAGTTGGAAAATTAACACTAGGATTACCGAATTTCTGATATACCTAGAACTACCGGGTTGGGTCCTAGCTGACCCATGGACTTCAGTCTTGTTAATCTTAATTTTTATGATAATACAGACGGAAATTAAATAGTTTTGTGATTAATGTAATGATTTTTAATTAATGATTTATAAAATTTAGCTTCTAGAATATTATATAATATGAAATTTAGTTAATATGAAATTGTAATAAAAATTTTAATTTCTAATTGCAGAATACATACTTTAAGATTTTGGCTCGTTGTATTAGATGAAATGTAAAAATATCTTTCAAATAACATGTATTTTGATTCAGTTAAATATCATAATATTCCTACAGATTAATAAAATAATAATTATAATAAAAATTAAATATGCATACTATTTTACTTTCATTAGATTAATTTTTCACGAAATATTTCTCACAGAATGCTATAGTCTATGTTTCTTTTTTATGTGCATAATCCATACAAAACTTTTGAACATTTTTTATACACAATATTAGTTTCATGGTCTTTGTATTGCTTGTAACGTTTTCGCTTGTTTGAAATTTATGTACATAAGCTGATAACTTCTGGTTCTTTGGCAATATATTTCCCTCTCTGCCAAATTTAGAATAGAGTCTCTTCTACTCAGATTAGAATCCTTTATCTCTTTAAAATTAATCACCGCTCCATCTAAAATAAAACATGCACTGGCCAAAGCCACGAAATATACTCTTGCTATTGGATCTACAACATTGACTCCAAATTTTGTGGAAATGTATTATTTCAGGAGTTGTCTTCTCATTTTTAGTAAATCATAAAGAAGAATGCTAAGAACATTTTTATATTTTTTACATATGTAAGAAACACGAATGGTGTTATTATGTGTCATGAAGGTTTTTGAATATAATTCTTTTTTCGTTTTTTGCAAGGATTTTGAAACTTCCCTTTCTGCTCTAATGATTGTTTCAATGTAGCTCAAATCCTTTTTTTAGGCTTTCTACAAGTTTAAGTGTTGTAAAAAAATGTCATTTGTCATATTTCGTTCTGTTATGAGATAAGGCTGTACTAACCTAAAAGTAGCATTTTCACCAACACTTAGATCATTTGATTTTGAATAATTTTTCCCTAATTATAGAAATGCGTTAATTATTTACTTTGAGCCCACATCTACAGTCAACCAAAATTTGATGTTTTTTACCAAGGGTTAGTGATGGAAACCACTTATGAAGTTAAAGCTCCTCGAACATACAATATTGCAATAAAGGAATCCAGTTCATCTAGAGAAATTCTCATCTTTATTTAATTTTGACCTTGCTTCAACTTTTGTACATTTCTTTATGATATTTAAAATTTTATCATTTATGTCTCGAGGAAGTTAAAGGATTGCTATTAACAGTATTTCTTTTGGAATATTGTGTAGGTTTCGGATTTTCTTTTAAGATCTTTTGATTAGGTCGTCGGCGAGAAAAAGCTGAATACTGCTGAAGTATTTTCCAAGTAGTTCCATCATTTGCTTCTTCATAATCACTTTGAAACAGTGATTGCTCTTCTTTACCTTTTTTTTCTTCTTTTTTAACACTTTTACAATTCTTTTCTGTTTCATGTAATCCGGAACTGCATTTACTTGGAATATTTTCGTTAAGCTCGCTGTAGCTTGAACAGAATTCAGACGATCAAATTATATGAGCATTTTCAACAATAATTCTTTTGTCGTCTACTATAAAATATTCATCATCATCATCAGATGTATTTTCTCGTTGCAAGAATTATTTTCGGAAAGTTCATTTAATAATTTCGAAGCTTCTTCTTTCAAAAGACTTCTTCTGCTGGATACCATCACTAAACGTGTGCAAAACTGGAATGCCACCAATTTATTTTCCATCTGCTCAGTTTACAACAACGAAATACTCTTTTTGCTTAGTTTCTAGCTTATAGCAGAGATAAGAACATTCTACAGCATTCCAATAACCCAATCGCAAAAGCAAACACATCTTCCTAACAGGTACATGCCAGATGTGTGGACTCATCCTTTTTTCATTCTCACTCTTTTGTAAAAAGCAGGAGCAATACATCTCCATATACAATTCTTTTGTAATTGAAAAAATGTAGAGTTGAAATCCTAGTTGAAATAAATGAAAAAACAAGTACCTTTTTGCGTTAACTATGCCCCCCATGGTAGTTCTAGTTATGCAGAAATATGAAAAAAAAAGAGTTCCTTAGAATTAAACTAAATTCGTTTTAAGACATTAAACTGAATATTTAGGAAAAGTCAAACAATTAGAACAAATTAGAATGAAATTCAACTGTGAAATGAGCAAACATTCACGTCTTGGGTCACAGATGACCCGCCTCGGTAATTCTAGTGTTAAAGCTTCATTTTTTTTCTAAACTGGGATTCAAGCAAGTGGAGAGTTATTTGAGAGATATTGATCTTGCATTATCTGTGAAGAAGCCAAGTGCTCTGTACTTGTCCTTTTTCTGACCTCTCTTCATACGGAATTTGTAATCTTATTGATTATTTAACTAATACCTACGGTGCATATCGAATTACATATTGAAGGGGAGGCAATGCATACTTAACTTCACCATTTGTTTTATGAAGATGTTACATAAAACTGTGTTATTACTTCTAAATTCAATTTCTAACAACATTATGTCATATTATACCGAAACTAGCAAGCTTCCTGTTTTCGTGTAAATCTTTATAAAATAATTCATTTACATGTTATTTTATATTGCTTAGAGACACATATTTAAAACTTAACTTCTTTTTTCACGTAATTTTGGAATTTTTATAATTTTTCTTATTATAGTTAAATTTGAGTAATTTATTTTTATTCATTTCTCTGTTTGTAATTATTACCTGCCTATTTTCATGATTGGGTAAATGTCTTCGTTCTTATTGGTTTCATTGGTGAATTTTTACATATTGCTTTAAAATTAATTATTGAAATGACTTCCTAGTTTGTTTTGATTTAAAAAGTGTTGTTTAATTATATATTTATGAATTTAATAAAATTATTTGCTAAAATTGTAAAGATAAAGTAAGAAAATTAAATTCAACTATTCAACAACATAACGAGGAACATTAAAATAAACATATAGTGAATACCATACTTAGACGCAAGGCAAAAAGCCAAATACTATCTATCCTGCAAAAAAAAAGCTTTAATAATAAATTTCATTGGATAGATGCGAGTTTCCTCTGCATTACAAACATGTAAATTACAAACGCCATAAACTTCTTATATTATCTACGTACATTAGAAAATTTTTAAAAAATAAACTTTGGCTCTTTTTTTGTAAAATTTAAGGAAAACACAATCCATAATGGTGAATATCTTGTGAAACATATCTCAGATAATTTTGCAAATGAACTAAAGTGTCATTAGAGAAAATATTTCAAACTCAAAAGATTAAATCAGCTCCTCAAAATTTAAAGTTTCTATGCAGCAATGTTATAAAACCGTAAAACTGACTTTGAGTCCAGTAGTGTCAAATATTGTATCAAAATGTAGTTATGCAGAAAAAATAATTCCGCCTCATTAAACTGTTATTATCTTTCATTAATTTTTGCAAACTTTGAGCAAATTCTTATACTATTTTTTTCACTTTCTTATATAAGAATATTTATTATTTCAATTAGGCATTTAATTATAAATCTTATTATTTAAATTATACATTTTTCTTTCAAAGATTCGTCAGTTAATTTTTATTATAAAATATAAATTAGACTCAAAGTTATATAAGTTAATAATAAATCTATATTAAGTTAATTTGAATTTGACAAAAGATGCTATCACTTAATTTTAAAATGAATTATAGGGTATACTTATTTATTAGTTCTTAAATTAAATTACAAATTAAACAACATAAAATTTTCATGTATACTTATGAGTGGATTGGAGGTAAGTCGTTCAAAAGTTTTAAGTATTGGAGTGGAGACTCAAGACTAAAATGTTAAGAACCATTGGAATAAATATAAGTAAATTTGCTTTTTATTTCACTTACATGGAAACGTGTACTTCGTAGAGAACGTAAAGTATCATGATTTATCACATTTCTTTTTAAAAATTTTTTAAACATTTCATATTTTCCTCCAAAAAGATCGCGATTTTTTTAACTTCCGTTTTACACTTAAAAACTTGTGACAAGCACTCAAGAATGAGTAATGGCTCAAGAAAAGTTAGTGAGCAAATAAGTCAACGAACTTTCAAAACTATAATGTCTTTTTATATTTATTGAAATTTATTTATTTTTATCATGTTTTATTTAACAAAATTACTATATTTTAGAAAAACGCATTGAAGAATGATCATAAATTTTTAATATCAAATAAGTTTATGTTACATCATTAATGGAAAACTTTGATTTATGTCTTTCTAAAAAAATGTATTTATATACGCAACACTTTTAAAAAAAATAGAATAAAGTTTCCAACAACAATATTGTTTTATAAGTAATTTTTATTCTGTAGCATTGATAAATAAATAAATATATATACAACATTTTAGACATTAAATGTTATTTAAAAGTGATATAACACTAGTTTAGCAAAGCTGATACAGTTTATATTTTAAACTTCATTTTTTCTCTTCTCAAATTTATGAATGAGATAAATATTCTATAAAAACCGATCTACTGAAATTGAATTTTGTTCACTTTTGAAAATGAAATGAATAATAAAATGATTTTTATGATGATGTTATGATTAATTTATGCAATTAACTGAATTAATAGAACAGAGTTATTTTTATAATTTTCTGCATATTTGCCTCCTGTTTATCAGTAATGTAATACACAAAAGAAATTCATTAGACGCATCAAATTTATAACATCATTTGCAACATTTGGCTAAACCTATTTATTCTTAAAATAATAATATTTAAGGACTGCTCACGACCACAGTTTAATTTCAAACATAAAATTACGGAAGTTTAAAATGGCGTTAAAAATACTTGTGTGTGTGCAAAGGAGAAATATTTTGAGTTCGTTTTTGAATCAAATGCAACGAACTCTTTCAAGAGATCTTTAAAACTTCTATTGAACTAAGTCAATGCAGTGTCACTTTTAAAACCTTTACGCTCGTCGCTCAAAATGAATTGGGTAAGAAAGCTTCACAGTCCGGAAAGTAACTAAATGTTACACACCGATAAATTCAGCTATAAATATTTCTTGAATTAAATCGTACGTTAGCTAAACGCATCCATCTAGAAGGATTTGTTCACCCAATACTGTCATTTTGAATTCGGGATGATAGTGTCAATTTTATAGGAGTTTGATTTTATTTCGTAGGTCTGCTATTGTACTCATTTTACTACAGTAAAACGTAGGAAATATTTAAAAAAAATGTATGTCTATTTTTCTACCTTTATATTTTTAAGCACTGGAGGAACGTTTTCGGGCAATTTCTGTGTTTTGTTTTTACTTTTTGAAAAGTTTAATACAATGCAATAATCATGAAAATAATATTGAGTAGAATGCTTCATTTTTATTACTTATCTAAGACGTTCATTACTCTCCTAAAAAGAAGATAAAAAACTGGCCCTACAGTGGCCCGTTATGAGGACTTTACAATAGATGGCGCTTTGCGAACTTAAAAACTATATCTTCAGAGTTAGGGGTTATTTCTTACTTTGTATTCTTATCTTGTAGCAGTATGGTAACAAAGCGTGTGTGCTCTTTTTTTTATTAATGATGCTCATTAATTTATATTAATTAAATAAAAGTATTTAATTAAAATAAGGTTATGTCTGGTCTTGCCAAGTAGAGAGTTTAATAGTTTTCCCTCAGCAAAGATTAGTTCTGGAGAATGGCATGCATCACAGAATGCAGATAACTACCCATGGTGAGTAATTTTTATTTATATTTTAGGAATTATATATTCTTCTGGGCTGATAAAATGGTGTGTTTCTTTCAATATAAAATATTTTTATGTATAATTTAACTATATATATATTACTTACAGAAGTATATTATTATGGCAAAAGGGGGGAAATTACTATTCTGTGTAATTTTGAATTTCGTGTTGTTCTAAATATAACCATTTATTTGGTTACTCCCAAAAGTAAGTTTTTCGGATAAATAGACACAAAAAGTAATTATCGGGAAACATTTATTGAACCAGATTCAACTGATTTTCAGGTACTTCTCAACATATGAACCACCGGAATTTAAGTGCATCTCATACAGTGAGACTGATTTTTGTTTATCGATATCGAAGCAACCAATGATGACAAAGAGAGTAACGAACATGTGATAACTGTCCGCAAATCGCCCTCACAGTGGAAGTGCTGACCAGACAGAAGCAGATGGTTAATGCTGCTCTCAAGTGCAAGAGTTTGTATTGCAGGTGAAATTCCTGAACAAATTGATTCAATGAATTCAATTCCAGTAGTTCATATGTTAAAAGGTATCTGCAAGACTGTTGTACAATACATGTTTTCCAGTAATTATGTGTTTTGTGTCTTCTTATGGCCTCCGAGAAATTTATTTTCAGGATGAAATCAATACATTTATAATAATTAAAAAATATAATTAAATGTTCCTTAGAATTAACGCATTAATAAAGCAAGATTCAAAGAATTGAAACATAGTTTTCTAATTCTTTTGTTTAAAGTAAGACTAATAATATTATAAAATTTGTAAATATATAAGTTTTATCGAATAAACGGAAAGGTTATGAAATATTTGCAGTGCAATGCTTTGAAATTAAATTTACTATTTAAAATTAAAATTTTCTTATTAATATACAACTTCTTAAATGAAGATTTGTTTTTAAAATACATTTTGTTTGACTAGTATTTTGAAAATTATTTCAATAGTAAAAATATTTGTTATTTTATTTTTAATGTTTCTGCTACCTAATAACAGATAGCTATTCTCACGTATTTAACGTTACATATAAATAAAAAAGTAAGGAATATGTTACAAAAAAATATTAATGTAGATCCTCTGAAAAATAATACAAAGACGAGTTTTTAGAAAGATTTAGTGAAATATTCCATTTTCGTTAGAGTTTAAAATCGCTAAATTCATAATTAAATATTTAAATGTACATGATTATAATGGAGGAATTCGTGAACCCTCGTGCTTCTTCTGATGGGAAAAAGTAACCTATTATATGTAATGTTATTGTAATTTTCGAGCGAAACTAAATGATAATGGGCATTACAACTTATATAATGTTTTCTTCAGTTACATGAAGCAGAACGATTTCATTAAAATGGGTCATTTTGCTTTCACGGTGAGATAATCATTCCCTTATTGTCATCAACTCATCTTGAAACAAATAAATTGGAATAATTTATCTGATGCAACTTTTCAATATGTTTTTCTTCTATCCTTAAAAGGGTTTGCTATTTTAGTTTAATTGAGCAAGTCACTCAACTTTTTTGCTGATTGCGAAATACTTGTAAATAGTAGTTAATGTACTTTTTGTATTAGAAATAACTTAAATGAAACTTTTTTTAACCGCAACTAAATATAGAACAATTTTTTTTTTTTGCTGAAGTTCTCATTAAAATAAATAAAAAAATATTTTTTATATTAATCGCTTTTACCTAATATTTTTAAATCAAAATACTTTTTATCAAAAAATGTGAAAATGAATGAGATTTTCATGATACAGACATATACAGAGCATTGCATGAAATGAGATATTTAACTTTCTAAAGAAAAAGGCTTAGAAAATTTTATTTTGATGGAAAATAGTGAGAGAAAGATACGTCTTTTTAATAACTTTTAAATCAAATTTTAATTGTTTTCATTATTCTTTTCTATTTGTAAATACTGTTTGTGAGAGTTGATAGAAGTATCGAAAGTAAAAAAATATATTTACACAAAATTTATATTCTTCAAGTTTAAATTAATCGAAAAAAATCAGCACAAAACACAGACTTCTGAAGCTTTTCAATTGTCTCTCCTGGAGAGTATCTCTTCCTTTCTCCGGAAAACAAGAAAAGAAAAGGCAAGATTTTGTTAACCCTTCGGAATAATTTCAGAGATAAGGATTTAAACAATAATTAGTATTTTGACATTTTATGTCAGTTTCATTCATAAAATGAGCAGCAATTGTTTTTATTATATATATATGTTGTAAAATTTAATTTTTACATTTAGTTTCTGAGAATGACTGATCATTTTTCTCATTTGTTTTAATCTATTTTGTCGTTTCCAGCTAGTCTTCAATTAAATATCAGATAATGTCGAAAAGTAAATAAAAACAGTATCTCTCTCATTTTCCTTAAGAAAACCTTTTCAGTTACTTATTTGCATATATAAGTAACTGAAAGAATTTCATATATTTGAGAAAATTTGATTAAAAGTAAAAAGAGGGGAGCATTAAAATGTAATTTAGGTGATAAGAAAGAAAATTACTGAAGGAAAATTTTTGAAAATAGTTACTTTCTATTAAGATTTTTGCAAAAGAAAACAACACAAAAATAAATTACATTTTTTTTTGAAGTTTAGTATCTTCTTGATTATAATATTTTTTAAAAATTTACTTTTCTATTATATTTATCAATGCATGCTATTATTTTCCAACAATTATGAGTTAATTTTTCTCATTTTAATAACAAAAGAATGTTAATTTCAGAGTCACATTGTCAAATACACGAAATAAAAGTTTTATTTTGGAAAATCATTGATTTGCTATGTCTAAGTGCTTTGTTTTTTAAATGAGATCGTGTTTTCATGTTACAGAAAATAGATTTTAGTTATATTTGTAGGAATTAAATAGTTTAATTTAAACTAAAGAATTTATATAAAAAATTTGATACATTAAAAGAAATAAATATCAATTTAAAGTCAATAATATTCTCATAAAATATATGTTTCAATATAGAGAACCTTAGATACTAATCGAAACAGTTGAACACTAGTGGAACAGTTGAATAGAAAATGTTTATTAAAAATTCCTTTTAAAACTTTAGTTTAAATATTGATTTTTATGTATTAATTATGTTGGTATCAATTGTTCCATATTAGAACTTTCAAAAGAGGAGCTTCTATATTTAAGTATCTAAAGCATTGAATCAATGTATATATATAATTGCATTTACAGTAACTATACAAATCAAGTTGTAACTGTTTCTCACTTATTTTTCTCTTTAACTGGCCTTTTGGGTTACTTTACTTTATCTGAATTGAGAGCCTCGTCTTGTGAAACAACAGTGACTAATGCAAATTAGTATTACTGCATAAGAAAGGTAATGAATTGGAAATTAATAGATATTTAGATAGGAATTGAAAGATTCAGAGAGAAAGATCAGAGAGATTGGATGTTTTAGAACGATTATAGGTAAGTGGACACAGAGGAAGCGAGATTGTTCAGCTTTAATAGAGGTGCCAGAGGATGGGAGAGATATTGGTAGAAGTGTATATTCTAATTCGGATCTAGTATTCGCAATCAATTATTTGTTGTTAAGATAAGTAGAACTTTCAATAAAATATATGGTTCAGGACACGATTAAGTTAACGCTCCACATAACGAACATATATTTTAATCATTCTCATTTGAAAGAAGAATAATTCAATTTAAGAGCTTCTAAGAGCTTCTTGATTGAATATTTATCTGTTTGATTTATAATTGTATCTGCATGGTTTTAAATGTTAATAACGAAGGAAGATGGGGTTGCAAAATGTGTCATGTTAAGAAACAAAACAAAAAAAAAATGATTTTTAGAAAGGCATTGTAAACAATTATCTCTATGGCCAGAAGAATAAAAAATATTCACATCGGAATTTTCTTCAGTCATATTGTGTTGTTTTTCGTCAAACAGCTTTGGACTTTCAAGCAATATTTCATTTTTATTGCATTCAGTTTTCTCAATTTTTTTTTTTTTTTTTTTTTTTTGGTTTTTCAAAATGTTATCCGCGATTAATATTTTGCTTGAAAGCCTCAAATTCCTTAAAATTTTATTTTCATTTTAAGTTTTAAATAAAACTTGCAAATTAATTATAATTATTTTAACATCTTTTCAAAACCTTATCAATTAAAAAGTATTTAAAATGCTATTTTTCTGAATAAAATTGCTCTACAAAATATTTTCGTTCTCAATTAAAGATTCTAAACAAATATACGAGTTAAATTCTTTATTTCATCTTTTAATATAATTATAAATTTAAGGAAAATATTATTTTTTATTATAAGACACACATAAGAGTTTTAATATATGTGAAGTACTCTGAGGGCAATTTAATAATTCAAACAATTTCACAAATTCTAGTATATTCCGTACGATATATGCACATATTAAAATTCTTTCGCAATAAATTTCATGATGGTTTAACATGATTTAAGGATTTTATTACTTTGATTCCCATGTCCTTTTAATAATACAATCAAATTTTAAATATAAATTTGTATATACAATTCCTTTACAATTTTCTGTCGAATATTTATCTTTTTTAAACCTCAAAAGAGATAGCGATTGTTAAATACCAAAATATGTGTAAAAAGAAAGGATGAAAATCATCTTAAATCTCTGAAGTGTCACGGGATGTGTTGTTTTTTCGGAATGAAAATAATACTCAAAGGCAAAAGGCACATGCATGTATTCTTAAGATATTTTATTGAACATGTTCAACAATATACTGAATCCGACAATAATCCAAGAAAATGCTGTACTTGAATTACAGAAAAACAGTTTTCAATGCTTCTTTTTTTTATATATTACAGTTACAGCAACAGTTATAAACCGGCAAACGTTTTTAATCAAGCATATATAATTAATAAAGATTCTGTAATATATATATAATTAATCTATCATACAATATTTTGAAAAACTAATAATTAATCGGAATTTCCAGCAAAGAAGTATGTGAGATATTTTTATTTGTGAAATTGAAACTTCTTTTTTTTATAAGTAATCCTATTTTAGATATCTTTCATTGTAAATAAAATGTTTTCAATCTATGTTAACAGAATGTTAGATCTTGAAGTGAATGTCGGATTTTAATACAAGTGGATCTCTCCCAAATAGCACGAATGCTCTCTTAACATATTATATACCTAAAATGTTTATTCCAAGTGAAACAGTAATCATTAGTAATTTAATTAAATTCATCTTAGTAAAAATGAATCCCTGTATTTGATCAGAAATACAATGATAGAAATGACTGCATGTAGTATATTAAAACATACATATTTAAATAATAAAAAAAATTACATATTTTAAAAAATATTCTTTGATAAATGTACAAAGAAAAGTGAAAAATTCAATCTATTCAGAAAGTTGTTAACGAATTAGATAATCCTATATCTACTCTGAAAGTTTTCTTTTTCTTGTAAAATTACTCTTCAAAGATTAATTAAGTTAAGAAATCCGAAGAAAATTCTAACTAAAACTCCGTCATTCATTATGATGAGCTATAGTTACTTAGTCGTGATTAAAGCTGACGAAATTGATTCATTTCACAAGAAAATATTAAAAGTATGAATTAATCACTTTAACTAATTTTAAAGAATAAACTCGATTCTATATAATTTCTAATTCTCTTATGTGAGCTTACTTAAGAAATAGTAATCTTTAGCAAAATAATAGTAGAAATAGCCAACGTTATAGTTATACATTGCTATGTTGATAAATAAACAAATCAATAAATTGGCCTTTTAAATTTCACCATAAGTATATACAGAGTATGATTTTAAAATATTGTTGTTTAATAAAAATGTAAAATTATTTACAAAGATCATAAAACATATATTTTAAAATGTATAAAAGAAGCAAAAGGAAGAAATGAAACATTTTAAATCTTCATAATAATGTGAAAAGAGAAGAAAAAAAACTCATCCCCGTTAAAAATGATAAGTTCTATAGCCTTTGAAAATATAATCTGTAAAGACCATTAAATAATGATATTTGCGGCAACTTCAGAAAACGGAAATTTAAAGAAAAGTAATGTCAAACACAATGGAATAGTTAAGCGACAACAGCTGATGCCTCCTTGACTACCGGTTCGACATCTCTTCTTCCTGTTGAACTTTCTTTCACTTGTCCCAGGGGTGAATACCTTTCAGGATGATAAGATATAGACAAGACGAAAAGAGTGCTTCAAGCTTATAAGTTATCCGATATCGAATAGTTGATGACATCTGGTATGATTTGCTATTCAGCAATCCGAACAAAACGAAACACTTCAACAACTCGTAGCTATCTTCGATGTTGAAAGGATGAAACTCTTTTGGCTTCGTTCAGTTGACGAAAAATCGTTTCAAGTCAGCAGACATAAGCGAAATGCTGTATATTCCGAAGTATCATTTTCTGTCCATTCCTTTTAGTAAGAGAATCAACGATGTAATGAAAACAGTTTTATGCATTTCGCTTACGGATGAACAGATAATTCGAGTAGTATGGAATAGTTTTAATTATTGATAAGAAGTAACCGAGATATTTCGATAAAAAAAATTTCTGCTTCTTAATAATCCTTCTGTACATGATGCTATAAATTATGGATATTAATTTCTTGGGGTTTTTTTTTTATTTCAGGAAGTAGGAGATTTGAAGTAACCTACAGTGAGAAAAACATAAAACTCTATAGGCTGAGATATTCATCGACGGCCTTCAAAATATCAAGAAACACTGGGAGAAATGTATATCCCTAGAGATGATGAATATGTAGAGAAGTATTGAGAATAATAAATAAACCTTTGGTTTCTACAGATTAATTATTTTTAGTATTAATTAAAAGTTAATATCAAGGGAAAATAATTATAACGTTGCGACACTGTGGTTCACTTCAATCTATGGCTTTATCAAACCAAACCAATCAACATTTATAGTTGTAATTTAGTATTTTATGTACAAAAGATCTGAATTAATATGCAAACAAAATTTTATCTAGATATTTCGGTTATTTATTAGTAATAATTTAAACTTTACGATACCTCCTCGTATATTTTCTTAGCATACACATACAACAAAACACGAATTTTAAAGTATTTTAAATAGTTCATTGATTTCTTAACACTGATTTTCTTGAGTAACTCTATTTCAACCATTACTTTTGTGAAGATACAAATTAAGTGTTAAAATAAATTCGTTACTCATTAGTGTATGTTTTAAATTAAATGAGTCTTCTTCACCGTTAGATCATAATGTCTTAACTGAACATAAGGAATAGGAGAGCTATTATCAAGTGATTATTACTATTTGTTAAAATTTCAAATGAATTAAAAACTTTTCACTTTCTTTTTACCCTTTAACACAATTTTATAAGAGAACTATTAATGCTTCTGTCATACCGCTAATTGGTAATCGATCTTTTGCCAAGTGCTTACTGAGATACAAAGTATTATTTAAATATACGAGTACTGCTGCAGATATACACATTTCACCAAACTGTGAACATTTTACTTGCAATCAAAATATTTAATGAAACCTAAGCTAAGATGTTTTTTTGGCTTAAAGTTCGAACATCAGGGAAACAAAACTTCGTGCTCCATTGTGCGATTTAATTTTCCCTACCCAACTCCAGTAATTGTTTTTTTTTTTTTCAAAAATTGCTAAACAGGAAAAACTAAAATCCTTGATGAATCAAAAAAATAAATTTCATAAGAAAAAACTACTGTTTTTCTCGTATAGATCTTCTGGAATACCAGATTGAGTGATTGCTTATTAACCTCGCATTCCAAAGCAAAGGACGAGCTCGAATGAAGACGGACCTCGTAATTTTGAACTAAGATCTCAAGCGATGAGGACAAATTAGGTAACCCCCCCTCTTCTTACTTCCACACCACCCCAACTTGATGAGATCCTACAGATTGAATGGACATCAGCCCGCCACCGATGGATACTTAGCATGATGACTCGGATCTATGAAAGTATAAGCTTGTGACCACTACTATTCGGGTGTCGTGACCGCTGGCACAAAAAAGATGTCTTCACGGGAAAGGTAAGTTGAAAAAACTATTCATTGTTTGCTTAAACTTTTAGAATGCGATTGTACTTTACATTACTTTTAATTAAAACAAATATATTTAAAGAATATTTTTTCAATTAAAAAAATTTTAAGTTTTATATGTAAGCTTAATACTGAAATGCGTAACATTGAATAACAAATTTTTTGTCATTTTTCTGAGAATGAATAAGAAACACTGCCATTTTTAATACTTTTCGCTTACCATTGATTAATAAAATAAAAGAAAATATTGGTCAACATTTATTTTTAATAGATCAAGAGATATATTGCAATGTATTAGGTAATGGAATTAGGCACCTTAGGAACTATAATTTTTTAATCAAAAGACATTTATTGAGAGATTATTAATATTTCTTTGCATTGGTATGCAAATGATTAAAGAAACTTTGTAACAAACTATTAATTTATTTCAACAACTGCAAGTAGCTACCTGTGAGGCGTACAAGCCCACTGATGATACTAATAGCGTCTCTTAACAAACCCAGTTCGTTCCAGAACAACAAGGTAGTTGCCACAAAAGATAAATACTCGGTAGATGGCCAGAGAGTAGCATAAATAATTATATAACACAGAGTACGTATAATAAAGACGAGACATAAATTGAAAATAATACATAAGTTAAACATACAGAGAACGACAGTTAATAAAAACACACAATTGATTTAAATATAAGGAATATGTATATAGATGGTGTTGGTATGTGATAGGAGACAATGTTATTATTTTATTCAAAATACAAATCAATGAAATAAGAAATATTGAATATAATCATAAGTGAATTGTATATATTAAAAATAATACAAACATTTTGAGTTGTTCGCTTAGAGCTGCAATATATTGTTTATAATAATTTAACTCTTTTAACTATTGAAAATTAGTATATCTATTTTATACTTTTCAATATATATATATATCAATAATAAGATAAAATCCATATTCTCCTCTGTATAATATTAGACTAATATGACATAAATTCTGGATAACTTCTCAAGAAGTGTGTTTGAATTAAATAAAATTCCACTTTTATTTTATATCATCATTCAATAAAATTTACTTCAAAGTTGAATTAAAACCCATTTGTGCCTAGTGACCTTTTAAAAAGACACTTACGTTATTAGCAGTAAATCGCTGAATTTTATTTTTTCTTTTTTTGGATACAAATAGCAAAATATCATGATAAAATTTTGTACTTGTAATTATCCAACATTTGGCAGCTCTTCATCAATATTCTTTTTCTATTATGAAATTCTAAATTCAGAGTTAGTCATTCTTTAACTTTCCAAAATGGCGTCACGCAAAAAAATAAGATTATTTATTGTTTTTCAATGCTGTAAAAATATTTTATGCTATAATTATAGTTAGTCCTCATTTTTGACACATGTATCTTTCAAAATCATTAAATTTGTTTTTTAACACTATTATATTTTCTAGTGCGAAGCGTTCTATACATAGAACGCTAGGCACGAATGGGTACAGGTTTATCTGATCTGTTACGCTATACGCATGCATCTTTTTTCTCAATTTATGACCTTTTCAAGCCATAATCAAGAATAATGGTTATTCGGAACTGGTTTAAAGATGCATCGCTGGGAAGTATTACCACTAAGTTAACATGGAAGGAATAAAACCACTTTTTTGAACATCCATTAGTCCCCCTATATCTTTATTTGAGCTGTTTCTAAATGACGAAATAATTTAACACATTTTAGAACAATCGATATTGTATGCTGGTCCAAAAAGAGACCATGATTTTGTTATTGACGTAGAAGGACTGAAATTATTTTTTGATTTATTTGTAACTAGTGGATGCAATGTTCTCCCAAGAAGACGAATGTTCTGGAAAAATTCAAGTGATTTTAAAAATAATGCGATTTCGGTAGCTTTGCCTCGGTATAGATTTGAGAAAATAATAGTATATTTGCACTTTGTTCACAGCAGCAATTTAAATAAAAAACACAGGATGGCTAAGTTGCGTCCACTTTTGAATCACTCGAATTAAAGATTCTTAATTTATTTTTAGTTAGAGCAGCATTTATCTGTTGATGAGAGTATGGTCCTGTACTTTGGACAATAGGGATGTTAACAGTTTATTAAAGGAAAAATTATAAGGTTCGGTTACAAAGTTTGTTGCCTAAATACTAAACTTAATATTTTATTATTTGACAATTTAATTCAATTTGAGCAGTACAGAAGTGCTGGAAATGTTTCGGAGGAATATTGAAACGGTATGGGGGGTGCAGTTGTTTTGAACCTAATTTCCGAGTTATCAGAAAATAAACAATAAGACTTATTTTTTGATAAAGCAGAGTGAGTGAGTGATAGTAGAGTCTTATGACGCAAGAGCCAAACAGGCTATGTTGCACCAAACATTTCTCAAAATCATTTAAAAGAACATTATTTTAAGAACATGAAACAAACATATAAGGTGATAAAAAAGGTTTAAACTTCAAATATGGTGTAAAAAGGCAGTGTGTTTTAAAAAAGCAAAGAAGTTACAGTTGTGGTTCTCCCCCCATTAAGTCAGCCAGGTTTAAAACTAATGAATTAAAGAAAACGCGATAATGATGATGATAGATAGAACCTTCAATTAAAATGTGATGAACTGTGTAAGTGACATAGCAGGAAGGGAAAATGGGGGTAACTAACATTTTAAAAGTTAATACAACTGAAAATTATCCACTTGAAGATATTAAATCGATTAATAAGAAGAAAAGGGGGAGTTTTGATTTTCAGAACAGCAAAAATTTAAAAATGGTTCGGTGGAATGAGAATACTCTCGTTATTTTGGGTTTCAATTATTATGATTTTGAACCTGTAGCTCAGACGAAACTCTGGTCAAGTACTGATAAAAGATTTAGTGACTAACTAACCGTATATTGTGTTCTCAGTATAATAAATTTATGGAAGGAACCGATCGTATGGATCAAAACATTCACAGTACCGGTGTTCAATACAGTATAAAAAATGGTGGTGGCCCCTTTTTTTTGTTTAGCTTAGAAGTATCAATACAAAATCTGCAGTTATTCTACAGATTTTGCCCTTGAAATGATTGTAACAAAATGGATCTCCTCCGGTTTAGAAGAGAAGTCTGTCAGACATACTTTTCTAAGTATAGTAAGAGACCAAATAACAGTCTGGTTGCAGGAACTCCAAAAAAAAAAGGGAGGAAGGAAAGGGGGGAAAGAAAAGAGAAAGAAAGAAAAGAAAAGAAAAAAACTTTCCAAAAGAGTTTCTGATGATGTCCGGTATGACAGAAAATATCATTTAATCTTTGTGAATACGAAACAGATAAGATGCACCTACTGTGGCGAAAATTCTGCAAGAAAATCCAATAAATGTTCAGTTGGATTACATGATAAATGCTTTGAAATCTTTAATACTAAATAGGTTTTATATAAATTGTGTAAAAAAAATTCCGAATAGTCTTTTTATTATTCTGTGTTTTATTAGCCTCTTTTCATACGTAAATTTAAGTATAAAGGAGTGTAAAATTTATCATAAGACATAATTTGTCAACATTTGTGCCTTTCAAACTATTATTTTTTTAATTTTAGCTTTTTAAAATGTAATTTCATATAAATGATTAAAATACAATTTAAATATTTTGTGTTTAATTTTTCAAAAAAGTGAAGAATTTGGTCTCACCGGAAGATTAAACGCTATTAGATGAAAACCGGGCATTAAAGTTTGAAGCACTTAAGAAGTTTCTTTAGTCATTCTAGAAATGCAATCGCTCTGAAAAAACATTGAAGGGTATAAATTTTGGGTAAGCAAACAATTCATGAATTCAAATTTCTTACATAAATTTTTAAAAAAAGCTTTGAGTTATTTAACTATATAAAATGTTTACTTTTAATAAAATATATAACTTGCCCATAACATAATTTAAATATTTTGATAAAGTACAGGCACATAAACAAATGTTATTAAATAAAAAAAATATCATAATCTTCGTTTAATACAACATACATGGATATCAGTCAGGTATATTAGTTTTGATTTTTTTATAAGATCCACATATTGAAACTAAATATGATATATTTTGCGATTAAACTCAGAATCCAAAATTTGTAAAAACATTTTATAATACATAAACATACGCAATAAATTACTTGGATACTTTTCTCTAAATATTTATAAATTTTTGTCTGGTTATCACTCTACATTAGTGATTTGAATTCTACAACACTGAACTATTTCGTACTTAAATTTTATTTTATAGGATTTCTGCTTTCGCAAAGATATCTCAATTTTTTTCAATAAAAATATAATAAGTTATAACATGCGCTTCATCCACAATGCTTAGTGCTGCTGATTATACGGAAACGTTTCGAAATAAATAACTAATAAGATTTAGAAATTTTAAGAAAGCTTTCAGCCAAGAGACACAAAAAAAGGAAATAAGTTATAAAAATATTAAAAGATAATAAAAATACAGACACACTAAGGATCAAAAACACTGGTCTCACAGTTGATTCATAATACCTTTAATTTAATGATTATATTCTATAAAAACAAACTTTTATTCAACAATGAAACAAAAAAATGAACATATTTATAAATAAAACCTAGAAATGGTTTTTAGGAAACCTACAATGTGACTACAGAGCTATCGTAAGAGTACGGTTACGTAAACAGTAGATATCGTGAACTAGAGGCCGTAAAATTATGATGGAGGGCGTCATCAAACATTGTACATGTAAGCCAAAAGCGTGGTTTCATCGAATTCATAGTTCTTTTAGAATCTATGTTATCTGATTCGCATAGACAATGTTTTAGTGACGTTATCAACAACAATATTCCGGCCGCTATATTACATAAGAAACTAAGCATTCCTAAGAAAACATAACTTTACAATCAAGAAATGGAGAACTTATCTGAGCTTAGTAAAAATTATTATAAACACAATTTAATTTCGCTTAACAGGTATCGCATCACATAATTAAATGCGTATCTGGACAACACATGACGCTTAGAGTAAATTTAGCAATTGAGGTAGCAGTATGGTTCATATCACTACATTAAATTCCATAAGTATTATCAATTAAGTTCTCATTTTCACAATAAATATACGAAGTGGGTAAAATATAGCTGTAATAAACTCGTTCAACACCTGCTCATAGTACCTTCACACACGAGTGTGTGTGTGTGTGTGTGTGTGTGTGTGAGAGAGAGAGAGAGAGAGAGAGAGAGAGAGAGAGAGAGAGAATTTATATTTCCCAATACTCTAACAAACACGACGGGAACAAATCGCTTTTCACTGTGGTAACTCTAGAAAACTGTGAAATTCTTACAATATAGGTAGCGCGCTGATCTCATTTGCAGGCAATAGCATACCGGCTGCCATTGACATGTTTAAACATTCAATCATTATATGCGAAACACTATTTCCCTTAGAACTCAATAACTTAAGATACATACGAGGTGTGGTTATTAAGTAACGTGTCTGACGCTGCTCAGAAAAAGTACGCATGCTCCAAACTCCAGTGACCCATAGCTGTTTAGGGTAAAGCCTTCTCTTTCGAAATTAGTGCCTCTCACTCAGTAAACTAATTTGTATACCCGTAGCCTTCTTTTGCATTAGAGTTATTTTCTTTTAATTCGCTGGAAAAAAATTATATGTGTAATAATAGGGCAAAGATGTGTGAAACTTGGAAAAACCGCTACTCAAACTTATAATTTATGGGAAGAAGTGCATAGTTGTGAATGTAAATCGTGCGCACATGTTTTGAGTGATTTAAGCGTTTTCAAGACGGCCAAGAAGACTTTGAAGATGATTCTCGCCCGAGTCGCCCTTCCCAGTCAGAAACGGGTGACAATATTAAAACAATCACATATCTGGTTCGATCAGACCTTCGGTTAAGTATTCGTGGGATTGTTGAGACTCTAGGAATTAACAAAAATATCTGTACGACAAATTTAACTTAGCAATTTTAACATTGAAGAAGTGTGTGCCAAAATGGTGCCTAAAATTCTCACAACAAGAAGATCGCAAAAATATTTGTACTAACGCTTTGAATGCCATCGAAAATGACCCAAACTCAATAGATATGATAATAATATGTAGCGAATCTTAAGTTTTTGCTTATGATTCTGAAACGAAGTGCCATGCACTGGAAGAGCGCATTTTCACCAAAAGTCAAAAACACTCGAATGAGCAAATGAAAATTCAAAGCAATGAGGTTTGTTCTTCTTCGATATTCATGAGATTATGTACCTTCACTGAGCTCCTGAAGGTCGACCTTCATTGCATATAAAAAGAATATATATATTTCTTCAGACATAGGTAAAACACACGTTTTTGAGACACCAAATCTATTAAATACGAGTACACCCAATTGAGTTTTTGTTTGAACTACACGAATATTTTTATCGTCTCCAAAGTACATATTAATGATTCTACCAAATAACCATTTTCATATTGGTAAGTTATCGTCCACTATTAACTCTAAATCCCAATTTTGACATTATTCTTTTCAAATCTCCCCTTATGCACTGGAAGAGCGCATTCTGTGTCCACTGCTGATGTTCACTTAAATAATTATGATACCAATTTTTCCAAATTAACTGTGTTAGTTTTGTTAACCTTTGCCAAATTTAAGTATATTATTATTTACATTAGAGAAATTCAGTTCGGGAATAGCAGTTATCCTAACAAAAAATGAGCAGGTGTTAAAACATCAAATTAATATTTATTAACAGACAAAGGACAGAAGAATTTTGAAATTTCTTCAAAATTCCTTCGAGATTTAAAACTTTTTCCAGGTAGCACTTCATCCATGTAAAGGTTGTCACACAACACAGAAGATGCAATCGGGAAATTTACTCTCTTCATCAAAGAACAATTATTTCAATTCCCTCATTGCCAGATAGGGAGCACTTCAAGTTCCATAAGTAACTGTTACTAACTTATAACTTTTGGATGACTCATTCAATGTATCACTCCACAAAATTCTTTGAAGTTTGTGTTGACTTAGATTTATGAGTATCATTTGGTACTTAATCATCACGTCCGCTACCAAAACATACATATGCTTTTTTAAACTCTACAATAAGTCATCTTAGATGTCTCTACCAATATACGGTAAGGAGTTCAACAAAGTTCCATTTGTGGTCAATGTGGAACAGTTAAATACAACACGTATTCTCATGTCTTGTATACAACACGTATTTTGTACTTGTATTCTCATGTCTTAAGACTCCATGATATGTGGCATAGTACACCACAACATTGGCTTCTCTTTCTTCTACCACTTTTCTCATATAGCTAAGTTTTAAGTTATCATTCATGAATCTTTGTCATCATTAATGAATATTCTGTCATGTTAAGTTATCATTCATGAATGTTCTGTCAGGTTGAATGTTCTGCGTCTCTGGATAAATGAGTATACACAGATTTGAATCTTCTGAGAACAGTGTCCTTTGAATTTCCTTAACACCAAGAGCCTCTTTAAAAGGCATTGTAATGATGTACCTACATTCCTCCTTTCTCCGATGTATAAGATTAAAGTGTTCTTCATAAATCGCGCTTTCATCACTTTTATACACGAATATATCTGATTCGACAGTTTCTATCTCGAAAAATTTCTTTAACGTTATATTAAATCATCTTCACGAATTTACTCACAATGAATCTCAATTTCATTAATATTATCTACTCTAAACTCAAACATCATAACCAAATACTGTATTTTGTAAAGCAAACGTGAATTTTACATATATAAGTCCAGCCTCAATAGTTAATAAAAACTTTCTGCATGTAATAAAATATCTATTTCCTGGAACATGAAAATTTATAATCATCTAAAGGAATTGAATCTGAGATTTAACCTTAATATCATGTACTTTTTTGGGAAATTATATCTGTAATTTTTTTGAGCTCTTAACATATTTAATTCTTTTTGAAAACTTTAAATTTTTTTCACTGTAGTAGTTCAAACACATACTTTAACTGTCTAAGACGAATCAATTAAGCACGAAATCGAAGTTTAAGTTCCAAATTTGTTAAGCTTTTTTGATTTCCAATATCTAACAGTAACCTAGTTTCTTCCCAATCACCATTTTTATTTTTAATCTTTACAATACAGATACTCAATAAAACATATTTTGTTTTATTCTTTGCGAAATTCTTTGTTATAATGTTTTTATTAAGTTCATAGAGGGCACGGAATCATACACAAATTCTTTATTTTGATTTTGAAAGGCAGCTGCTTTTCAGAATTGTTTATTTCTGTTTAGGTGTGATGACGCTACTCAGAAAATGAAATATTTTAATGTGAACCCTCTCATGAAAACAATTTCTAACCTTACATTGCATAACACAATAAAATCTGGTGCTAAGTATTTACAACGCAGGTTATTCATTTTAATACTACACAATCCTGAACTGTAAGCTTTTTAAATTGCGGACAGAAATATAAAACCTGATTATCTTTTTTACAAATGACATATTTATTGCTTTTCACTTTGATAAAAACACGTTAGAAATCCTTTTCTGAAACCGTAAATTATGAGGAATTTTTTTATTTTACTTTTTATTTGATATATTTTACTTTCATTTCCAGATGACTCTTCTTTTTTTTTTTTTTTTTTTTTATTGGATTTCAGTCTCGATGAAAGGTAACTATCGCAAATTCTGGGAAGTTTTGTTGCGGTTTAAAAAAATAATTCTTCATATTTTATTTCTGTGTGAGTTTCAGTTCTCAATCTACCTTATTAATTTTTTTTCAGAAACAATATATATATATATATATATATATAAAGATATTAAAAGTTTGTTCTGTATTTACCATATTATTCCGAAATGAACAATCCTTTTTTTAATAATAAGATCATTCATTGATTCTAATACAGAGAGCGTTTCCTTCTGATGAACTTAGATCGGCTTCGACCACCAAGGCCGAAGCTAAAGATCATATAAAGATAACACAAATAATCGGAAGAGAGGAGAGCATAAGAGTAAATGAAATAATTGCTTCATCCTGAATTACGAAACATAACTCCCAAGTGTCGAGAATTAGCTAGTCTATTTTTTTTTTAATTTTCCAGCTACAGACTTGGTGAATAAAATTTTTGAAAAGAAAAAACAATAGGGAAATTTCACTCGCTTCAAAAGCAAGATCATTATTTAGCTAGAGTGTGGTCACTTATTTTCTGATGGGACACTTCACTCCGTTGAAGAATATCCTATTTTATGAATACTACACACTGAAGAACATCACAGTTTGAATCCCTAATATTCACAAAATATAAATTGCTCAAACACTTATAAATTTTTTTTCACTGTCGGTATTAGCCCTCCGGCCGACTACTGTGAGTCATGTTCGGTTCACATCACTACATTAAATCCCACAGGTTTAATCAATTAAATTCTCACTTTCATACTAAATATATGAAGTGGACTGTAAAATATATCTTTATTCATCAGTCAACTGCTCACGGCGCCTTCTCACATGAATTAATATTTCCCATAGAACTTACAAACATTGGCGGGAACAGATAGCTCTTCACAATGGCAACACTAGGAAAAAACAGATAAATTCTCACAGTATAGCTGACGCGGTGATCGTATATGTAGATATTAACAGTAGCTATTGCAGTTTTATTTTCGTCTACTGGCAATAGATCAAAATAACAGCTCGCCGCAAAACAGCAACTGCTTCATCATATTAAACATTACAAAGGAATTTTAGCATGGTTCTATTCTTAGTATCTTATTTGAATATAGCTGCACTTTGATAATTAAGTACGTTTTTCAAGATGTGATGTACTCTTCAGAGCCTTTTTAAATCTATTAGTATTCTATTTGATTATTTTCCTTTTATCCTAATTATTTCTACTAAAGTTGATCAGTGGACTACTGGTGATGAATAACTTAGTTTTTGGTCGTGGTTAGTTGTAATCAATTGAGTATCGATTAGCGTCTGTATTTCAATATTCAGAAAATTGCGTAAAATAAACAAGTTATAAAAATAAATCATCCATAGATAAGTTCGTTAATAATTACATTTCAGTAAGATATCGATCAAAATCTTACTCTTATTCTGAGGTAAGCTCTGTTGCATTACAATTTAAGAAGCTCCATTAGTATTTTCAAAGACAATGGAATTATATTTTCCTTACATGCTCATATCTTAGCATTTTTATTCATATAAATACAAAAATTATTAACGCCTGTATTAGTCTCAAGAAAATTCTTGTATTATTTTCACAATTCATGCAAAATAAGTGGAAGTGATTCTAGTCATGTCATATTAGAAATGCATTATAAATTAACTTCAACTAAAAGTGATTAGTGACATATGAATAAGTAACTAAGATTGCGAGGATGAAAACATTGATTCGGAATGCATGATATACTTTCTCAGGTCATCCATGAATGATTAAAGAGTCTTTGTTGAATCTAATTAATCTGTTAATTACAGCGCATAGGAAGTCTGAAAACGGTTGTTTTCGAAGCATGAGGTAAATTATTTGGCGAAGAATTTAACGTGTTTATCGTGAAATCGATGCTGCGATGAATAACTAGGAGAGGAATATACTCGAAGGGCTTATTAGGCGCTAAGTTTGGATATGAATAAGTTTATTATTATTTAAGTTAGAAAGGAGCGATACTTCACACCAGGTATCAGGATGATACTTGTATTCTGCGTTTCAAACTTGGTTGGAAAATTTATTTAAAATGCTTTGTTTACGGAACTAATTTTCCACGTAGCACTAAAGTGTTTCCTTATCTTGTCAGTTTTAACAAGAATATTTATCAATACCACATTAACCGGTGAAAGTTGTAATTACTTATTGAAGATGGATTGATGGTTTAAATTTATTACCGTCAATTGATTCACTATGTTTTTAAATCATAAGTGGTTTTAGGAATGTCGATGTAATTACTGAGACAGTAAACCATCAACAAAGTTTAGAAAACATGTTAAATCTTTTTTTATTTGCTTTTTTAACATAAAGCATTTAAAGTGTAACCTACATTCATAATTGATGGATAGAATGAGCTAGCTCAAAACCTATAATACCAGAAGATTCAATTTTTCTAACTTAGAACATTTCAGGAAAACATAATAAGTGAGAGAAGAAAAGTGACATTAAATTCTTACAATCGGAATCGTGACAAAAATAGTTAACTGTAGGAAGTTATATCGTATGATAAAAAAAAGCATTCCTTTTGAAAGATGCATAATATTTAAAATGCATACAAAAGTTGAGTTTATCTGTTCAATACGATACCTGTATTTGATAATACCAGACAAACAGAAGATGTACGGAAATGAACACATTATACTCATTATCTACGCTGTACCAATATGTTTATTTTATGCTTAGCACTGAAAGATTTGAAAACCATCAGTCAGTTACAATTCATTTAATATTCTGATTAAATATAATTTTTCGTTTATATTGAGTATTTTTAAATAAATAAAGTAAAAATTTTAAAGTAATGATTGTGTGTGAATACTTTGTTCGATATATGCATTATACATTGTTATTAAGTTATTGCGAATAAGAATAAAACAAAAGCATTATAAAAAGAAGTGCGTAAAACTATTATATTGTGTGAGCGTGTGTAATTTCATTTATAAAATCCATTATTATATTTTTTTATTATTTTATTTTAAAAGAATATTTACTTAATAATTTTTATTTAATGAATTTAATAATTAAGTTTTTCGAACTTTTGTGTATTTAGATTTAGTAGCGAAAAATCCTTTGGCCATGAAGAGATGCTAGCGAAAAAGGCAGCTATCTCCAACATGTTCGCACATGTTCGATCTTGCCATCGCAACAGGGTTGCATCTCTAAATTCTATTTTTTTTTTAAATTTATTATGAATTTTCATAATATTTTTTTTTCTTTTGAAAAGAAAGTATTTTACAGAAATTAATTGGAACTTAACTATTATGATATTTAACTTTAACACTTTTTCGAAAATAATATTAATAATTACAAGCATATTTTCTCTTTCAGTGTTGATCCAGTTGAGCTATTTAAACGCAGAAGCATATTTTAGTTCGAGCATTTTAATTATAACTTATTTACATTCTAAATGAAATATTCTTAAGCCAAAAATTTTTGAAATAATTTTAGAAATGAAATAAAAAGTAACTGAACATGTTTTAAAAAAAGGAAATTTTAACGCAGACTCTTAGAAATGAAACTAGGATTAAAATTTCATGCAAACGTTTTATGAGGATTGAAAAATGATAAAATTCTATTCCGCAATATCATTTTTCTATTAAATATTTGGATTGGATACAAAAAAATTAAAATTTGTACTGTTATTTTCGTCTCGGATTTGAAGTTCATTCAATTTTGTATGAAAAATGGAAATGTAGGAGTATTTAGGAATTAAATTATAAAATAAAATATATTTACTATCAAATTATTTAACTTTTTCTTTTCTAATTACCGTAATTTTCAGCAGAAAGACAACATGAACGTAAATGACGCATTCGAGGAAAAAGTGTCAAAAATAAAAATAATAAAACTACAACAGGACTGAAACCATTTCGAGAAAAACGAGCTGGGAAAAATAAGAAGTTCTATGCAAAGTTTTGCAAAGAACAGTTAGCCCCTAGGGTGAGCTTTTTCATAATTATTATTAAATTACTCGCTTAAATATAAGAATTATAGTAAACGATGCAATATCGAGAAATGCACAATAATACATTTTTCCCAAATAAAAATTGAAGGAAACGATAAATTAAACAAAATTGAATATATTTAAGCTAAATGTAATTAAAATCAAAACAGTCAGTAAATTATTGAAAGTAAATACTATACCATCTACATATAGTAAAAATAAAGCAAATGATAAAAAATCTAATTCACATATTGAAAAATTGAAAAGTGATCTCTTACGCCAACATGCCCCTCCCCCATAACAATAGCCCCTTAAGTGGCTAAAAATAAAACTGCATACAAACACCGCATAAGTGTAAACGCCGCATTAAATTAAATTACACGAGCCATCGTTGTCAGCATCACATTTGCAAACTCTTGGTCTTTGGTATGGTATTTGGCATGAAAAATGCAACCATAACACAAAAATAAGTTATTGGCGAGTAATACTGAAACTATACTAAAGTTCAAGAATATTCTTTTATATATCCACTGAACAAGTACATGTACTTTATACCAATACTATGTTATAAAAATATCGTAACAACGAGTTATTAAATGGAATGGGAGAAGAAATTCTTAAATTTTATTTTTGCAAATCAAAATCATTACTGCAAAACATCACAGGAAGCCATCAAAACTTGATTCTTCTGTCTGATCGCTATATTCACGATCATTAATTCCCTACAAATCTAATTTTTTCTCAGTGTGAATCCTGATTTCAAAGGGATATGAATGTAATAGCTCCGAGTTCTCGCTCAGGATGAATAAGGCACATTGGTAAGTTTAAAGGAAAGAATATAAGAGCAATATACTTCGCAGAAAGTAATAAGTTGGTTTTCTGTGTTGGAGAAGCACCACAGTGATCCATGTTATTTGCAATGATATCTTAAACAACATTTCTTAAGTGAGCACAGCATAAGTAAAGAAGTCGCATCCACGCAATTATTTAATTCTAGGTATGATATTAACATTTCTATCAAAAATTACGGCATAAATATGTTTCCATGATATAATTTTGTTTCTCTCTCTATATATATTAAATTCTCTTCTTTACACGCACGCACACACACTTCCTTCCTTTACTTTTGTTAATAATAACTTAGTTAATCATCATTAGCTGATTGATTTACCGTTGTCTTGAGACAAAAACTAATCATGTTATATAAACAACAACAATAATTTATTTACACTCCTTACTCACGAGTGTCATCTCGCTCGCTTACATTAGCTATGCTCGAAGACTCGGTCAAGTCTGAAGCAGTGCTGTGGTATCTTACACTCACCCCCTTACAAAAAGAACGCCCTCTACAGTTGAGCTTTAAGCACAAGAGATAACATTTGGGCAATACTGTCATAAAATTGTCCCAATTGTTCAAGTTTACAACTAACACAAAATCATAACATGCAACAAAGTACTTCATATATCATAAATACTAAATATTAGCTTCAATGATAACATTATTGAAAGACAGTACAAAATTCCTCATTAAAAGTCTTGCTTAAAGCACTTCAAATCATTAAAAAAAAGATCACACTTTAAAATCATTAATAATTAATACACTTAAAAGCCATTAATTCTGATACACAAATAGTTCGAGATAAAAACCAACGTTTTTAAAAACAAAGTTTTTATATGGTGGCAAAGTTTATTAAAAAAATTGAAATATTAGTTAAAACTTGTAGCAAATGTCTAAATATTGCATTGTTAGGCGAGTAAGAACGATCTCCAAGGGTTTCAGAGCTCTAGTCTGATGGGAAGTTGGTTAAATTAACGATCGAAATTTTGATGGCACACTGATACATACACAGACACACACCAAGTGAAATACATAAAAACGATGTAAGATATCAATTGCTAAATTCCTCAACCACTTAAAATATCAAATATCAATTACTGTATACAAATAAAAAATATCAAATATCGATAATTATACACAATCATCACTCTTATTTGTACATTTCATTATGAATCATCATTAATTCCATTGAGCATATATGAAGAAAAAACATTTTCCACTTAAATAGTAATTCTAATTTAAGGTTTCAAAAACAAATCTTAGTTATCCAACAGCTTAAAATATTATTTTTTTTACATAAAAATAGAATTACTTCCTTTTCCGCAAATCATTCAAAATATCGAACTCAAATCTTTTAAATTATTAATTATATCTTACAAATAAAAAATATATATTACGAATACTCAAATTCTTTAAGATATTCCCAAGAAAACAAATATCATATTCATGTTTCTAATAATTATTATCATGCATTCCCGAGTGTTAAAAAATTGTTTATTGGCTTAAAATTATTAATTCTCATATGTATAAAATATGCTTAATTCTCGTAGACTTCAAAGTCTCAAAATGTTTCACATAGAAAAAAATATAAAGAAATTCTTTAACTTAATACAATCTCTAAAACACAATTCTAGGAATCTTATTAAATCCTTACAAAAATATTTTTTTGTTTCATGAATGATTATAATTAGTCAAAATAATACTTTAAAAATATTCAATTCAGTTAAAGACCATTAAAGTAATGCAAAACTGGAGTAATGCATTAAAGTAATGCAGTTTTAATTTTTTCTTTTTGTGCTTACAAGTTAAATAAATTATTAAGGTGGGTTGTATGAATCTAATAATACAGTGCGGGGTCTTTTGGTATTATATCTAGGGGTGTAATTTTCTAAATTAATCATATTGATGTTGTTGGTGTTTTCAAGAGAGTTAAAAAAAAATTTGGCAATTTTTTGTATGTAAGTTTTAAAAGTGGGTATTTTTGTTGCTTTGTATATTTCATTATTGCGGGTATACCATCTAGAGTTAGTGATCATTCTTAGCGTTGAGCTTTGTGTAATTTCAAGTAGTTTTATGTTTGATTTTGCCGCATACGCCCAAATGGGACATGCATACGTTATAATAGGTCTTAGTACGGCTGTGTACAGAAGCAGCTTGTTTTTTAAGTTCATTTCGGAATCCAGGCAGATTAGGGGGTAAATGCTACATTTAACTTTCCGGAATTTTTCACGCGTGTGTAAAATATGTTGTTTCCATGAGAGTGTTTTGTCTAGTATTAATCCTAGATATTTTGTGTTCTGAGACCAGGGAATTTGTGTACCGAAAAAAGTAGGTGGGGGTGTATTTGTGTTTCGTTTTTTGGAAAATAAAACCGCTGCCGATTTCTCAACATTGATTTTTATTTTCCAATCGAGTCCTCGGTGGGGAGGGTTCTTGTGTTTATATAGCCTTCGAGGGGGAAGGGGCTGAAAAGTCCCTCCGTAACCGTCGCTCTTGATCAACGAATGTATCTGCGGTCTTTGAGTTGCATTATCGCCTTTCTCTCTTTTTTGCTGCGTCAAGCCGCAAGCTTCCTTGTTTTCATCGATACACTGCGGGGAGTCTGAAGAATCCTCGTTGTCTTCATCATCCCCGTGATGGTTTCGCCATGCCTTGAGCTGACTGGTGTGAGCTGTGGTTGTATAGAATCGGCCTTTCTGCTTTTCCTCCACCTGAGTAACTCTGCAAACTTCATTTCAGAGTACTTCTGTTACTATTAACGGTCCTCTGTACTTCGCTTGGGTTTTGGTAGGCTCCCCTGTTGGTTTTGCTGCACGTCGAACAACTCCTCGCTCGAAGGTTACAGTTCGTCACTTATTCCTGTCGTAATATTCCTTCATTTTTTTGTTACTTCTCAATCACACGACGTGTTTCACTTTGGAGTTCTTTTGGGTCATTCCATATTTCAGCATCTTCATCTGTAATTTTTCGAAGTATATAATCATTGAACCTCGAAGAATAACCATGTAACATTTCAAATGGAGTTTTATCTGTTGTATTGTTAACGATATTGTTCAATTTTTTTCTGTTTCTTTTATTTTCATTTCCCAATCATAGTGATGAGTATCCACCATTGCTGTTGTGATAGTAGAAAGGATTGTCCTGTTCTCTCCTTCAACAATTCCATTGTCCATAGGGTGTTGTGTAGAATTCCAGGTATGATTTATTCCATTATCGTGGCAATACTGCTGGAATTGACGCGACGTATAACATGAACCTTTGTCACTGTTGATTCTATTAGGTAATCCAAATTCTAAGATAAAATTTTTCAATGCTTTTAATACGCTTTGAGAGGAAGTATTCTTAACAGGATAAAGTCGGGTGAATCTCGTAAAGTTGTCAATGATGATCAATATATCTTGATTACCTCGAGAACTTTTCACAAACGGTCCCAGGTGATCTATATGTATAAGTGAAAATGGTCTTTTCCCCGGCTTAATTGGGTGTAAAAATCCCTGCTGTTTACCCCCTGGAATATTGTTAACTAAACAATGAAAGCACACAGATATATGACTTCTTAAATATCGTTTCATGTACGGAAAACAATACAACTCATTTTACCTTGTTCACTGTACTATCAACTGAAAAATGTCATCAAATCATGAAATTTAACTACTGTGCTTTTCCTCATACTTTTTGAAATTGCGTGAAGTAGTTTTTCCTTCCACTTTTCCTAAACACTTCTACATAATCTATTTCTTTTGAAAACTTAGTTGCTTATGATCTATTTTTCTTCAGTAGTTCTTTCAAATTCTTCTTCTTAAAAATTTCTATTAATTTTCTCAAATCTTTCTCAGCATGTTTAATAATCAGAACTTATTCATTTTCTCTCAAAATCAGACATACTTCAAAGTTTCCCTCAGTTAGACTTGTCATAGTGTCGTCTGATTCCGAAACAAGAGCTCTGCTCATTGCATCAACATGAGCCATTTTAACACCTAACCTGTGCTTAACTTCAAAGCTATATTCTTGTATAAGAATGCTTCATCGGGCAATTTGGAGATTATTTGATCTTTTCGTATCCATATAAATTAACGCCTGACAGTCGGTTGCAACTGTAAAGTTTATACCGGAAAGAAATTGTCTGAGTCGCTCTAATGTCCACACGATCGCCATTAATTAGAATTCTCTTGAAAGATATTTTCTTTCAGTCTCAGTAGTTTTCTTACTAACACAATAAACGAGATGCCACTGATGATTAATTCCGAGCTGTTGTAATATTCCAGCAATCCCATCCGCATTCGCATCTGTGTGAGCTTCAGTTTTTGCTTAGGGTTATAAAGGGCTAAGATGGGCTGTTTTACTAATTCGTAATAAACGACTGTTCTTGCTCTTTTTACCACTTAAAATTTACATTTTTCTTTGTCAATTGAGTCAATGGTTTGGCCTTAAACGCGTAATTCCGAATGAATCTTCTATAAAAACCTATTATTCCGAGAAAACGTCTAATTTCGTGCAAATGTTTCGGTTGAGGGAATTTAGATATTACTTCTACCTTCCTTGTTCCTGGTTTAATTCGATGTTTGTTAATAACAAATTCTAAATACTTCACTTCCGGTTTTGCAAATTCACATTTTGATAACTTTAAAGTTAATTTAACTGCACGAACTGCTTCAAATATTTTAATAAATTTCTTGATTATTTCATGACAAGTCTTCCCCACGACTAGGATATCATCGAGATAACATAAAACGTCTCCGTTGCATAAGTTTCCTAATGCATGGTACATTAATCTTTGAAATTCTGCAGGAGCGTTAGTTAAGCCAAATATCATTCGTACAATTTTTTACGTTTACATCTGGAGTAATAAAAGTAGTTCTTAATTTTGCTTCTTCGGTTAAAGGTATTTGAAGGTAACCATGTGCTAAGTCTAATGTTGTTAATAGAATGCACAATTGATCTAATAAGTCATCAATTTATCTTTTATCGTCTGGCCATATAAGCGTCTATAATCAATGACTAAGCGATTTTCATCTGTCTTTTTCCGTACCAGAAGAACAGGGTTAGCATAAGCTGAACGTATTTCTGAGACTATGCCATTTTCTTTCCAATCGCTTAAATATCTTTAATAGCTGTTCTTTCTGCGGCATTTGTTTGATAGAGCTTAATACATATCGGCTTAGAGCTTTCAATTTCCTTGATATCCATTTTCATTAAGTTTGTAAATCATAACTCCGTTGTATTTAATGCCAAACAATCTCTAAACTCATTCAATAAACGAATAATATCTTGTTGTTCTTCCGATACGTTTTCATCAAATTTTATTTGTTCCAAGGTTACTGGGCATCGTTTTATATTTGTTTCATTAGCACTAACGCTGTAAAGTTCTATGGGTTAACTATCATTAGAAACATTGATATAATTTGAATGAGGTTTGGAATTTATCTCATCTACTAATTCCGCTTTCCGAACTTTTTGGTTTTCGTTTAGTGTTATTTCATTATGTAAAATATTAACTGTCGATAAAATAGTTTTTTTTCTTTCCCCTAAACTAAAATGTTCTTCCTTCCCGTGAATCATAATTGATCCATTGTCGATTTCCTTCGTATTTACTTTTACAAAATTTACGCTACTCCTTATTATTTAGGCAGTTGAAGAAATCTTTTTCATGGTATTCGCTATTAACTATAATTGCCTATATTGTCATATTGGCAGCGTCCTAAAGTACAATTTCCCCTAGTTCAAGCGCAAGCTGTACTAAATAATTTTTACGTCCTTTTGAAAGGAACGATATATTTAATACAATATCATTACAATTCAAAATTATTCAAAACAAATCACTTCTGAGCACATGCATAAAGGTTAGCGAAAATTATTACCTTAAATTTTTTTCTGTTCCTCATGGTCCTGGTGGGTAAATTCCTCTTCTGATATTATTAAAATTTCTTTTTCACACACACACTTCCTTTGCTCTTACTTTTTGTTAATAATAACTTAGTTAATCATCATTAGCTTATAGTTTTACCATTGTCTTAAGACAAAAAGAAGTCAGGCCGTATAAACAACAACAACAATAATTTATTTACACTCTTTACTCACCAGCGTCATCTCGTTATCTTACATTAGCTCCACTCTGAGGCTCAGTCAAGTTTGAAGGGTCCGAGTGGCATCAAACACTCACTCCCTTACAAAATGAACCCTCTCAACAGGAGGGTTTTAAGCAAGGGAAATAACACACATACACACACACACACACACACATATATATATATATACATATATATATATACTATTATATATATATGTTATATAGAGATATTATATATTATATTATATATTATTGTTGTAGTATATTATTAAGGGTTGCTATTATTACGGTCATCATCATTATTATTGGCTGCTGTACATTACATACAGCAAGTTAACATTACATATATATATGAGTTATTACATATTACATACTCATCATCATTACATATTATTGGCTGCAAAGTCAGCCATCATCATTGCTGTATAGGCTGCCATACACATACATGTCAACAACACACAAGTCATCAATCAACAATATTACATATTATTATATATATAATATCATCAATACATATACATACACATATATACATAATAATAACAATATTGCCATCATCAACATCATCAACAATATTATTATTATTACACATATACATATTATTATATATATTATCACCACACATATATTATTACATATACATATTATCATCATCATCATTGGTGCTATTATTAAGCATGGCCATTGCTATTACATATTATTGTCACCACACAATACGTACTACCGTCATCATCATTAACACACACACATATATATAGTATATATATAGTATATAAGGTACGTATAAGATTCGCTCTGAAAAAATAACCCAAATGCCGAATGTACATGTAAATCTGTTTATAACTTTATTAATTTAACTCAAGAGAGAGGGGATTACAAGGGGGAAATAGAGAATGCCAGAGACGTGGTTTTTCCATCTTGACTAACGGAAGAGAAAATTTTACCTTTTTTTTGCTCTTATATGATTTTGCACTTATATCTTTAGAACATATGATAATCATGTGCTGGATGAAATAACTTTTGAGGAACTTTACAGAAAACAACAGTTTAGCACGGATTTTCCCAACAAATCTGCGATAAGGTTTGTTGGTAACTGATTTTACAAAAGCTTGTTTGCATAAACTAAAGGATGAATTAGAATCGTATCAGAAAATGAAAATGAACTCTGTACTGTGAGTTAAAGAGAATGGGGAAAAATTAGAAAATGAAACTATTTTCAAGCGAAATCATTACACACGCACACAGACACACTCACTTATATATATATATATATATGTTATATATATATACATATAAATTCATAATGCGTTGGAATATCACGATATGTATTGGAAAATAACTTATAATTATCTTAATTTAAAAACAAAAACGCTCAGAATGATATTCATATGAAAAACAGTAAAAAGGGATTATTGAATAACATTTGTAACAGAGGAAACGGATGTTTGAAATGAAGTTGTTAATTCTGTTCTAATATTTTAAGAAAATAGTGCTATTAAATTTCTTGAAGCACTAATCGCTCGCTAAATTCATAATATATATTAACTTATTATTGGGTTGGAGGGAAAGTTCTGTCGTATTTTAAAGAAAATATTTGAATTCATTTATAAAAATATGTGTTTAATATTAATAAATTATATATGCTCCGTTATTTGATACAACCTGTTGCCATCTTTCAGGTAACCTGTGAATTCCTGTTTCGTAGAAGTTCTCGTCCTTGGAGTTAAAATAGTCAGCAACTGCCTTAGAAATACTTTCAAAAGGCTTGAATTTTTTTCCCGTTAGATAATTTTGCAGAGATCTGAACAAGTAATAATCAGATGGTGCAATGTCAGGTGAATACGGTGGATGACTAAGGACTTCCCATCCTAACGCATTCAGTTTTTGTTGTGTCACCATTGCAGTATGCAGTCGAGCAATATCGTGGTGGAACACTATTCCTTTTCTGGACACTAATGCTAGCCTTTTTTCTTTGATAGCTGCATTCAATTTATCCAGCTGATTGCAGTACAGATTCGCGTTAATGGTTTTTCCCTGTTTCAGCAACTCTTAGTGCACAGGATCTTTCCTGTCCCACCACAAACAAAGCAGTACTTTTCGTTGATGGATACTTGGTTTGGGAACTATTGCTGATGGTGTTCCTGGTTTGCAGTAAGATTTTTTTCTCTTAATATTCTCGTAAAGAATCCACTTTTCATCTCCAGTAACCAGCTTGTCCAAAAACGGCTCCACATTGTGTCTAATCAGATATGATGAACACATTCTTACACGATCAGACAAATTCTTTTCCGTTAATTCATGTGGAACCCAATCACTTTGCTTTAACACAAATCCAAGAGATTTAATGTGATCTCCAACAGTTGTATGATGAATACCAAACTCTTCTGCAATTTCTCGACTTGTTAAATGTAGATTATTTTCCAACATGAATCGCAAAACATCATTATCGATCTTGGATGGTCGTCCAGATCGATCTCTTTCTTGGAGGCTCAGATCCCCGGAACGAAATTTGCTAAACCATCTTTGACAAGTACGAACATTTACAATATCTTTTCCTAATACTGCATATAAATTTTTACATGCAACCGATGCATTGCTTCCTTTTTGGAATTCATAGAAAATGCAGTGTCGTAAATGCACTTTATCTACTGACATGTTTTTCACTTTAAATATCACAAGTAAATGATGAACGGTAAAAAAGGACTCCTTTTATATTATACAGCAGCTAAAAGAACAAAAAAAAAATCCGAATGACTCACTAGCCAGATGTTTTTTTTATTTACAAGAAAAATCACCTGCCTATTTAAAATACGACAGAACTTTCCCTCCAACCCAATATAATTAATTCTACAAATAAGAGCACTACAATTACAAATGAGCACTTTTGTCAATCGAAATATTTCAAACTTTACTACCGTAAAGAAATAACAAGACAATGAAATGATCACTTCGGATGTATTCGAACAATGAAAAAGTTTGTGCGGAATCCTAGCATTATTTTGATTCATTTAATTTCTCCCAACTGATTATTTGTATAAAATCATTCATTTGGGAAACACATAAACTTTTTTTAAAATTGCTTTAATAACATCTCATATTCGGTATGCATTATCTGAAATTATTTTTATCTAAATGAGAATTGGACTCTTTACTTATGAACTACTATAACAATGGGAAAAAAAAGTATCGCCCATTATAATTATTGCAAATTTCAGTTTTGAAGCAAATAAAAAAAATACATTCGATTTATTACTAACAAAATTATTGAAATTCACTAAAAATATAAAATAAAATACATCTAGGCAATGTTATTAATGAAATATTTGTTAAAGATTACTTAGCATTTTTTCAAAACAACTAAACGTTATTGGTTTTCGTTTCTTTCGCTGCTACAATTTCAAATATTTCAATCAATTTCAAACTTTTTTAATTCACTTTTAAAGGATTAATTAACTTTAAAAACTTGAACACAAAACAGTGATATCTGGAAATAATATATTTTCCTACAAATTTAAGACTGTAAAAAATTGTTTGAATATCCAATTTGGTAATTTATATTGCTATTCTCAGTAAAAACATTTCCTTGGGGAATTGAAAACAACATTCTAAATGAAAAGAAAATTGTTATGGTCATTTTATACGAGTCCTTTCGAGTGAAATTTTCTTTCCTTACCCTTAGGAAAGGAGCACCAACAGACCACATAATAAATCAAGTTAAAGAATAACATACATGTTGAAAGTATAGCTCTTTCTTATGTATTCTTCCCTTTTGGCTGTGAAGGGAACTGAATTATCTTGCTTAGTTTCAGAACATTAGATATGCCTTAGGAAAAAATAAGGAAATTTGATTTTCTTTTTCCTAATGCAATAGTAAAAGTAAGCAAGCTTCTTTATATTTTTAAATTTCGGTTTCTATTAAATGATAGGAGCAAATTAAAGTTTAATTTTTCACAAACCTTGCGAGATAAATAATATGTTATAAAAACAAACGAATATCGTTTTAAAAATTAATAAATGTAATAGCAATGGATGAAAAAGTCCTTGAGAATAATAATAAACTTTCGTTATTAAAATGTTTCCTTTTTCAATTTATATAAAGAAAGGAAAAAAATAACTTTAAGTAAATTAGATATTAATTATATCAAATTCAAGTAATTAGCAATAATTTTTTACAGATGGTCAAGATTTTCGATAAGTATAAAATTTATGTTTTCAGTAATTTGTTAAGAAAAATTCGTTAATGTCTTCTGGTAATGTATAATGTTTAAAATCATTTGTCTTCGATTTTGTCAAAGACAATCGCTTAAGAAAGTGTTATTATAATAGCATCCCTAAGGTACTAAGACTTTCCGCAATAAATTTTCATTTCTTCAGTAATGGAAAATGTTCGTTTTAATTGTAAAATCCGAATATATTAAATATAGATAATATATTAATCTCAATTATAAAATCGTTTCTAAGCTATTTCAACAAGTACCTTTACATATGGATCTTAAAATTGTTATAATAAAATTATAAATAACCACAACCTTTAGTAAACTATGTATAAAATAGTTTTAAAAGTATTGGACATTTGTAAAACCTATTGAAATATTGCATAAAATAGCCATTTGAACCTGTTAATTCAGGGAATATTAATTCTAGTGACCGTAAGAAGATTCCATTAATTAATTCTAGATAAGAAATTTAGATTCTTCTATAAATAATTCTGATATGTATGTATGTCTTTTAAAAAAAAACTCTGCAATGTAAGTCACTGAATATATATATATATATATATATATATATATATATATATGTATTTTTAATGTTTCGTTCTTGAAAACTAATGCAATAGCTTAGAAAATTCAAATTACGCAAATAGTAAAATAAGTAGGTGTTATGTTATAATAGTAATAATATTCGAGTACTAGATTATTCAAAAAATATTTGACAAACTGCTAATGATTGTACTTCGTTTGTTTGTTTTTAATCGGAAAGAAAGTATATGTGTATCAAAATTATACCAAACACATCAGACAAAAAGAACTTAACAAATGAATGAAATGCTGAGCAATAAAGTATAGAAAATACCTTAAGTATAAAATATTTTTCAGAACTTGATATTTTAGGAGTACCACGTTAAGGGGGTCACTTCACGCAGCCTTTTCCCTATCTCTGTAATGTTAAAAATGACCAATTTTAAGGAACATTTTTAAAAAATTGACTGGTTGTAGAGTTACCAATTTTTTTGTGTTCATTTATTGAATAGTTATTATTATTTTAATGAGAGCTTTTTTTGAAATTTTGATTAGTTTTTTTTTAAAAAATTATTATGTGTTTTAACACGTGAAAAGTTAAAAAACAAAGAAAATTGGTGTACATTTCAACCTCTAAAATTTTTTTAAAAACTTTTTTTGACAAAAGCTCTCATTAAAATATTCCTTTATGTACTAGTAATACATGCACCAAATTTCAAAGCTATAAGATGAGTAGGTTTTTCAAAAATGTTCCTTTTGTGTTGAAATTTACAGTTTTGAGATAATGCAATTTAAAGTACAAACTTACCATTCACTAATAGATATCAACACCAAAGCTTGAATTGCTTGGGTAATCTGCTAGACCCTCTTCTTGTCTACATTTTAATAGTCTGTTTTTAATTCTAGCTTTATTGGTTCTTTGTAAAACTGCCTTTTTTGCTTTCTTTATGTGAACACGATCTGCTTCTTGTAATGCTCGACATGTATAAAATCCACGTTGAACATTTAATAAACTTAAAACTTTAAATTTTGTAATAAATCCTTGATTAAATAGAGATATTGCTTCATACTTTCCAGCTTTTAATGTTCCTAATTCTACATATACATTTATTGGGATTATGTACCAGATGATGCTATTTAAATTTGAATTTTGCCATGTAGGCATTTAGAAAGTAGTTCAGGACATAAAAAATCTCTAACTATTGCTTAATACAATTTATAATAACATCAGGTAAGTTATGTTTGTGTTTGTATTGTTTTCCTTTAATTATGGACCTATTATATGCACACCACTTGTTGTCACCAGTGGGGCAAAGACTGAAATACTGAGTATATCGCAGCTCGTGCAATGACTGAGTGATTGAAGATCTAGAGTGCCCCTTCAACTTCCTGTTCTCCACTATTTCCAAAGTAATTTGCGAAATACTTCTCTCTGTGTGCATTTCCATTCCTCAAATTGCACGAATATCTGGAAAATACTTCGGCATCAACAATCTTTCCAGTTTCAACACTAACTGTTGTCACGACACCATTTAGTGAAACAAGCCCTCCTTTTGCCAGGTGCCATCAATAGCCCAAGTACATTTGGACTTCCATCATTTTTAAATATTATAATTACCATAGAAGCTTTTGCGGCTTCCTCTGTCGCATCATTTAATGTGTGGGATAACTAATAAAAGCGCTTAGTAATGGGAGGTAAATTCATCACTCCGCAAAACCATTTCGCAGCAGCATACCCTTTCCCAATTGATCTCATAGCATATCAAAGTCTCGTATTAACTTCATGCACATTAGTATATCATTTATTAGTTACACTCTGAGTGACTCTAATATTCAGGACTGGTTGTTCGAAACCACAACTAACACAACATATAAATAGTTCTGTAGCCAAACCTTGGATTTGACGACCAAGATTAATATGGATACCGTGTTTTTTATATTTTATGCATAACATACATAATTTTAAGCAATAAGAAAACAGAGAAATGTCAATTATTTCCTTAAATTGATCAGAAGAATTTAAAAAAAGCTTCATGCTCACCAGCATACTTACTTAACGTTGATACTTACCATAACAGCATACTTACCATATTTATAAACATTTTGTTCATATGAAACTTATATAACTTCAAAAGAACTTGTATTTAATATAATAACATCTCTCAAACTTCTATTTCTTAAATGTTTGAGCATTAAACCGAGACATAAAGAAAAATATAAATGAAAAAAGTTTTCGAAAAGAACAGACTGTCTACATTAGGCGAGTCTAAAATAGCATGTTGCATTCGATAACAAACGTTGAAATGTAAACAAACTGCTATTACTATTCACTTCAATTCTTTCCTCAACAAGTTGCTGATCGATGAAAACTGTTTTCATGAATTTAAAATAATTTGATAAGGCTGGAAAGAAACATGTATAATATGTTTTGGTTTAAAAGTGGGCGTGGCATTCAGCTGTTTTGGATCTTGACGCATGTAAACAACTTTTTAAAAAAATATTTAAAATACTTCTAATTTAGCTAGAACAAAAATTTAAATTGCAATTAACGCAGAAAGATTTGAAGTTTCTTTTTCAAAAAAAATTGAAAAATCGATTTTTTGACCGATTTGCGTGAAGTGACCCCCTTAATTGAAAAGTACTTAATGACTTTCAATAAGAAGTACAAATAATTATTTTGAAATTCATGCTCGAGAATCATATGTTTTCTATAAATAGCATACACTCTTGCAAAATAAAGAAAAAATTAAATTTGATTAAATTAAGTCTCTTACTCTATGAAAATTTGGCACGAAATTAAAATCAGGTTCATAAAATATTTTGACAGTAACTTCTGTTAAAAATAGATCAATATATAAATTAGAGAAGATATTAACATGTGATCAGAATTCATTCCCTCAATAATGTAAATGAATTCTTCCAAGAAACGAAAGAAAACTCTTTTCAAGAATAAAAAAGAAAGGAAAAAATCTTGTTGCTTACAATAGAAACAATGAATATAAGGGAAGAACCAGGTGTTGTATAATAAAGGATCGTTTTCGAATTGAAAGAAATAAGAAATAGCTTAGGTTCTCAATCGCTCTCTGTGTATTCGTATGTGTGGACAATATGATTGTTTGACTCTTTCAAAAGAGTCCAAGTTTATCCAAACGGCGTTGGAGCAATAACGGGGAGATAAGTTTACGTAAAAAATATGAAGATTTCCCATTGAAATTTAAATTATGAATTGAAAAATTTAATGTCTAAGTATTTTTGAAGAAAGCAAAATGAACTTAACCAATAATATGTATCATATTAGGTAGGGAAAGACGACTCTTTATTAGATACACCATAATATGGTACAAATGCATATTGCTAAAACAAATTAGAAGAATACAAGGTTTTTAAAGAAAATATGTAAATATTTACATCGATAACTAACGTCAAATAAAACATCGTATTTAAAGCGTAGCAAAAAGCAGAAGAAAATTTTATATGCAAATCAGCGTTGATGAAGTCAAAAAGCAGAAATAGCACCAAAGTACAGAAATCTGATTTCGTAGAAACACTTTTCGCTGTATCAACTGTGAAGTTCAATTGAGTAGCATTTGTTTGTTTTCAGAAAAGATAAAATGAAAATATCATATTGATATGATTTTCCCGGAATTCATAGCTTAGTGTATTATAGGAAGACTTGACAAACATAAAGAAGATTAGCAAAAGCTGTTGGAATTGTAAGAAGGAACATGTTTAAGATTGTGGAATCGATTCAAAGATACAGGGAATATTAAACGACAACATGAAAACGTTGTCCATGTCATTGATTTTCTTCTTTTCTATTCTTTCCCTTTTCTTTTCTCACCATTGGCAGTTTCACTTGTATTTCTTCTTGCAACTCAGTACTGCATTTGATTTCCGTGAAGTATTGGCTTCTTTCCATTAATATCTGCGTTTTTTTGTACCAGAAATTCCATCTCCTCTCCTCTTTTCTCTGCTTCTAGATGTTCGTCCCTTCTTTCTTTAATATTTCCAAGCATCTTTAATACTCATTTTCTCGTAATCTTCCGAATACATTATAGCTTTCTGTGAGTATACCTATACGTTATTGATGCCCTTCTCTGTAGCCACGTCTTGTAAATCTTCTTTCAATGCTCCCCAAAGGAAAACCATTTTCTTAATTTTTTTCAAACCGCTCCTCACAATCAAACTATATGTTCCACGTAAACTTGATTTCCAGATCTACTTTTGTTCCTCTCCTGACATTCGCATGTTTTTCCTTTTCCGAAAACTGAAGAGCATTCGCTCGCTTTTCTCTTTCGTTCCAGATTTGAACTCTAGCTCTATCAGAGAAGGCGTGTGATATCTTTTACCATGCACGGGAACATTTAAAACTTTTTTTCCCTATTTATTTCTACCTCTGCTCAATTTTTATCCATTAACTTAACTACTGGAGAGATCTTATCTGTTAAATTTTAAATATTGAAAAGTTAATTGATTAAATGCATCAAATATGGTTTTACCTTAGAAATTCAAAGAAATATTATAACAAAAGGAATACATCAAATATTTGTTATAAAAATCCCAGGAACTTTTTTCGTCATAAAACTTGTAACAAATGTCTTAAATCTTTTGTGTACAAAATACAAGTGGATTATTTTTTCTATTATAAATAGTTTTTTTTTAAACATACATAAAAGCTAGTAAATTTAACATTATCTCTTTATAATAAATATAGCTACATATGGTACATGTATCATAAGATGAAGTTATCAGATAAATAATGAAGATAAAAATTTTACATTATGAAGTAATTTGAAATAAATCTCTTGAAAATAAGAGTGGTAACAGAAGAGTGATATTTATTTATAAATAAATGACTAAAAAAAATGGATCATACAAATTACATGAATTTATTTATGATTCGAAAAGTATTCATCAGTCACTAAAATACCGAAGCTGCAATGATTACTCATTATTTCTCAAAGGAAGTAGAGAAAGTATACATTTTATTTGACGTAGTTCTTCTCGTTTACTAGTAAGAATAATTTATTCTCGGGTGCGATGATTACTCTTGTTCGCTTGAATTAATCAACTAAGATTCAAAAGTAAAAATGTCAAATATTATGACACAAACCTTTTTTGAAGTAATTAAGGAGAGCTGTGTTCAAAACATAGATTTTACTTTTACTGTCATCTTTATTTATGTATATAAGTAATTCTTGTTGTTAGAAGCGAACAAATATAAAAAATCAGTACTGGTTTCGAAACTTTTCTAAAATATATTGTAAATATTTTTGAATGCTTGCAAATTTTAATTTGAGAGGATAAATTTCATTTTTAGCATTCTTTTTTCAATTAGTAGTTATAATTACCTAGTAACACTGGTATTATTAATTTAAACCATGCCGTCAGTTCTCTGTAATATCATAAAAATATATTTTAATTAAAATACTACAAAAGTACCTTATGGAAAAATGATCTCCTCAAAAATTTCAAATGGATTACTTTCAGTAAAGTATTTTAATAACATATTATTTAAGAAGGTTATAGGAATATAATAACATTTATGCCCAAAATCGTCCATTTAATCGCTTCCGTTAACTCAACGAACTCAACACTTAACTCAAATCTTACTACCATCGATAAAATCCCCTCTCCCCGGATTACTATACATATATTTTTTCAATTAAAAGACTTTCAAATTCTGAGCATAAATTTTTTAACTATTGAATATTATAAGAGAGAGAAGGACAAAAAATTTCTTTCCAGCTATCCACAAAGCTCTTAACTCCTGATCCAAGACTTCGTTGTCTAAAGAAAATTGAGAAATCTAAATATTTTAGTTATAATCCATTTGGAATATTATACAAAATTTCAAAATTTCTAGATATTTTAATGCGTTACATAAGTAGGTATAAATATTAAGAGTAAATAAAAGCAGGTAATCACACGCACACCATAAAAGAATTCAAAGTCATAAGAAATTAAGAAATCTCAATATTTTTAATTGCAGTCTAATTGTCTAATTTTTAATTGTATAAGACTATGTAAGATTCAATAAGTAAGTAATACGTATATTAATGAATTATACATGTAAGTAGAAGTAATTATAAGTGTTAGACAAGTATAAGTAAGTCAAATATACATATAAGGTATGGGAATAATAAGAAAATTGTGAAATTTGAATATTTTAACTATAATTTCATCTCAATTTAACAACGAAAAATTTTCCACTGATAGAAAATTGCACTGTTGACAGAAATAAAAATAAAGAAAGAGGAGTAAGTTTGAGAAAAGTTTTCATTGCAAAAAGATTATTTTCACTTATTACATAGTCATATTATTTTTTACTTCTAAAAGATTACTTCTTTTTATATTTCTTAAGAAACATTTCACATTCATTTCGTTCTTATTTTCCTGGAGCCTGAAACCTTTATTAATATTTGCAAAAGTATATCTAAATCTGTAAGATACTTAAGATATTTGTGTGTGCTTGTTAAAAATGAATTTTTAAGATGACATATTTATTTATATATTATCTGATGTATTAATAGTGCAGTAAATTTTATGTTTCACTCCAAAGTGTTTCAATTTGTGTGCATTCTCGGACTTTTGGAAAATATATTCTGAATTATTAATCATGGTATTTAAACTTTTATAACCATAGCAAGCAAGTACTTTTAACTTTTAATCTTTAATTTTATAACCATGATCTACAGCTTTAAATGGATTGGTTCTTAACAAATATAAATTGAAGAATTTAATTTATACTAATATCAGTTTAAGAAATGTTGGAGGTTTCTGCATTTGTAAAATTATGGTAAAGAAAATGAACCCATTAGTTGTTCTAATATGACCTTTATATTTCTTACTTCAGCTTAAATTGTTTATCGTTTTATGTTCAAATATCTTTTTACAACTAGCTGTTTCTCATCACTGTAACAAGAAATATATATTCATTAGTTTAGTTCAAAATGAAAATAATAGAAAATACGCTTAGAATCACATTTCACACATTTTATGATTTTATACGTAGAAGATATAAAACTAGTTTCTAAGCAGCAAAGCAATATATTTTTAAAATGATAAATATTCGAGGAAGCATAAAAGTTCAGATCTGTGGCATAAAAACATTGCTGTAAGAAAACACGATAACCATGATAAATTTTTTCCCGATAAAAAAAACGATGATAAATTTTCCAGTAGTGTATATTAATCGTGTATATACATGTCATAATTGAAGGCAACAGAAAAATGAAAAAAGAATGAAGGATAACTTCTTTTCTTTTTAGATTTTTTGTGCAGTAGAAATAATAAAAAAATATCCGATTCAAAAAATGCTTATTGATTAATTTTAAGAAAACTTTATTCAGTTTATTTGACGCTATTTTTCTCAATATTTTACAAGCATATATTTCATGACCATGAGATCTAAATTGGATGGAATGACCCATTTTTTTAAATTGTTGGAATCGTTCATATTTTTTTTTAAATTTGCAGGAATAGTTTTTGATTTATTGGAATCGTTTTATTCTTGTCCTTAGATTTTTAAAAATTTATGTATTTTCATTTATGTATTTTCCTAAAATAATTATGTTTTAATACTTGTAGAAAATTGCGTGTGTGTACTTTTCTACAATGATAATTAAAGAGTTCTAATTAACTTTTTTATTTTGCCTGAAAATATTATAAATGTATAGTTTTCTTTTCAAATGAGAGTTTCTTCCAATTTAAATTATTCGGAACTCAATGGTCTTATACAATAGAAAATGTCATGAGAAGGACATACAAATTTCAGAACTTTCGACTGAAAACAGAAAAAAAAAAAAAAAATTTTCCAAACATTTAAGCAAAAAAAAAAAAAAAAAAGAATAAATATTGCTAGAAAGATCCACCTTTGTTGTGTGTTGTAATCAAAAGAAGTTTCCAAGCCCATTAGGTTCCCAAAGTACAGTGATGCAAAATATGTGAAAGGAATTTCTCTTGTCTTGATTGTACTCGAGAGGAAATAATAATAAGAAATGCTTCAAAAGAGCAAAAGAACATGATTGCGCTGTAGCGTGAGTTAAGGAAAGAATTAGGCGTAAAAGTTTGTAAAGTAGATTGGATGAAAAGAAAAGCACTTTTGATGTGCGTTGTCGTTAAAATATTGTGCCTTCTCTATTCCAAGTATGTTTCTTACGAGAGAGAGAACTTTAAAATGTTCATTCTAAAAACGGATTTTTATTCCTTCTCCTGTATTTCTAAATATATTACATTAATATTTGACAGTTATAGATAACTCTTAATATTACAGTATATGTAAATAACAAATTAATAGATTTGCTATAATTGTTTCACCAATAATTTTGCATATTCTTCTTCTATTAATATATATTTGGTCCTGAAATCGGATCAATTAATTGAAACATTAATCATATCATTTAACTCACGGTAAGAATTCAATATAACTAAATACTCTAAATTTTGTTTCTTTGGTACTTTCCAATTAAAAATCATACCACGCTATTTTGGGCCCACGATAGCGCATAACTTGTTTTGCTTCGCAAAGTTTTTGGCTCAGTAATTAGCAATATTTGTCTCTTTTTTGGTTCATTTTTCCCAGGCTTTTAATTATGTTACATAGATTATCAAGAAATAAAAAAAAATACTTTTAAAAAACTTCTATGCAAAGTTTTACAAAGATCACAATTAGCCACCCAAGGTGCAAACTTTTATTTAAATTAATGACTCAATTAAATATTAGAATTAAAGTAAATGATGAAGTATTAAAATGAATAATAATATAAGCTACATGTAATTAAAATTAAAGCAAACGATAAATTAATTATGGAAATATATTTAGGCTAAATATTATTAAAATTGCAGCGAAATATGTACATAAATTATTAAATCGAATATTATATAAGCTACAAATAATTAAAGTTAAAGCAAACGCTAAATTGTTTGTGAATAAACTAAATGTAATTAATGTAAATGTTTGTGAATAAACTAAATGTAATTAAAATTAAAGTAAACGGTAAGAAATTGAAAAAAGATCCGGTACACCAAAACGGCCCCACCTAAAACAATAGCCCCTGAGGTGGCTAACATCTTCGTTGAACGAAATTTTCAAAGTTCTATGCAAAGTTTTGCAAATATCAGATTTAGCCACACAAGGTGCGCTTTTTTCTCTTATTATTAAATTACTCAATTAAACATAAGAATTAAAGTAAACGATGATATATTGAGAAATGTACAATAGTAAACGTTTTCGGAATTAAAATTAAAGCAAACGATAAAATTATTAAATTGAATATATTAAGCGAAGTGGTTTTAAAATTACAGCAAGCAATAAATTATTAAATTGAATATATTTAAGTAAAATACAAAAGTAAAATTGAAGCAAATGATAAAAAATTAAAAGTGATCTGGTACGCCAAAACGTCCCACTTAAAACAATAGTCCCTTGGATGGGTAAAAAAAAGAAGCCAGAACTTTGGTCGTCTTGGTTTTGGAAATTTAATTTTCTTTATATTCATAAATGTAAGAGACTAATTTTACGATGCTAGCAAACCTGATGTATTTATTACCCAAAAGTTAAAGATTACTGTTAGGGAAAATATCAAAAACCGCATAATAAGATGTCAGTTTCTTAAACTAGTGATTTAGATAAATTAAAAAAAACAGTAGAAATAAATATATTTGTGATTAGAAGTAATCGAAAGAATTCTCTCACAAGCCACTTTGTGCTATTTCTTAAAAGAGCAATAAATTGTATTTAAAACTTTTATCAATTATCCGATTTAGTGTTGAAGATCTCAAACTTTAAGATTAGCAATGTGCGAGGTGGTTAGTATAATGAGATTTATATATATTGTTCGTTAAATTCAACTATTTATATAAAGGATATTTATATTCAACTATTTATTATAAGGATGGTAACATTTCTGTTGTTCTTCCTCGTCATTTGGTTACCATTATAATATTACCGTGTGTGTGTGTGGTTCCAAACTCAAAATTCCATCATCAACATACTTCAAGTAGTTTCAGAGTGACTTTAATTCAGGTCTACTTAAAATGAAGTAAAGAATATTTTATTGAGAAGTTATTTATATAGGATTCACGAAATTAAAAAAAAAATACAGATGGGAATCATGATTATTATTTTAAATTATTTAAAAATGTGTTATGTGTACAATTCATTGTCGAAATAAGGAAACAGACGTTTTAAAAAGAAGCGTGATAACATTCTACATTATTATGCATTGTTCATTTAAGTGCCAAGTGTTTTTGAAATAATATAGATCACACAAGTGTTATGTAAGTCACTCACTTTAAATACCAAGTATGTTTTATAAACAAACGTTATCTCCAATTCCTTTTATTTCTCTAAATAGTCAAAACGTATCAATGCGCTATTTTGATTGCCTCAAACTTATATCATGTTTAATTTTAAGATTTTAAAACATAAAGAAGATAAGTGAAATTACATTGACTGAGAAAGAGAAAATCACATTAAAAAAGGTTATAAATTGTATATAAACAATATATTTTTCTTTTCTATTACTTTTCACTAAATATGGATTTAACTAATCCAATTTATCTCTTTTAGAACTAAAAGAAAATCTTAAGCAATTTAAATTAATCATATATAGCATTTTCCCTTTCATATTTTAATTAAATATCTTTTTAAGGATATATATATATATATATATTCAATTCATTTTGCTCATATTAAATGTTTTAATTTTTCTGCTATGAATTTGATAATTTCCTATGCATATTCAGATATGTGTATTATAATTTTATTCGTCATGTCATAGTGATACTAATTGTTTAATCATGTGCTTTTCTCCGTAAATGAAAAATATTTTAAAAGGTATTTTATTTCATAAAATACAACATTAAACTTATTTTATATATTTTAAGTTATTTTAGTTTTTTATATAACGCACATTCTGTATTCTTCATTGCATAAGATTTGACGGCTGATTTTTAAATTACAATAATTATTAAAAGTAAAACACTATTTACAACATTACAGTTTTTCGACTTAAAATCTTTTTAAAAATAAATTACATATTTTTAAAATGCACTTGTGTTTTAATATTTCCTTTAACATTTATATTTGAATACATAGTTCGATTTCGAGTTTTCGATATTACCCTATGTAAAGTATTGCCAAATATTATTACTCAATTAATTTTTTATCAAAACCATAATAATATTAATGCGCTTATATTTCTTAATTATATTTAGTTACTTGATAATAATATTTAATTACCATTTCTACCCCCCCCCCCTAAATACTTGCCTATTAAAAACGTGCATGTAAGATGATTATTGATTTAAAAAAAATATGCATAAATAATTGGATTTTAATGAAATTCAACAAAAAATCATTTCGACTAAATTTATATGCCGAATTTTTTATATGCTTATTGATAATGGAATTTCAAACAATATACATTGATGAAATTTGGAAATTCAAATAAGTTAATATATTAGAAGGATTAACACTCAATATCACATGTTCATTACCTTGGTGATAGAAAAAATAAAACTAAGCTGCTATAGAAAGTGCTCGAAAATTTACTTGTAGTTTGTTCAACTTTTGCATTATTTTGTATGGTTATTATTCAATCCGCTATTTAGAATTTGTGAACTTAATTTTAATCTAATGGATTTTCTATTTTTCTCATGAAACTAAATTACTATATTCATATGAATGCAAATAAATATAGCTGAAAAACAGAAAAATATTAAAGACTTCTATGAAATTTCATTTTCTTACTTACGACTTAGAAAATCCTTTTTCAGATTTTAAAGTTCCGGTAACCCTCAAACGAAGCATTTAAATAAACATAAATGCATTTCTTAAAAACCGGGGGGATGCAATTCCATAAAAATATTTATTAATATTTGCTTTTTAGAACTTTATTGCATACAAATAAATACACTAATCAAGACTGGTGATTATAATCGTTTATTAACGTTACACTGACAAATAATGCGATTGCTTTTTGAGACGGTGCTCATAAATTTGAGCCTCTGTCAAATCACAAGGGCGATACCAGAGCTGGCATCTTCCTATCCAACCTTTCACTTAATACCAATGGAAGGTCTTGGATGTGACCGCGACTAGGTTTAACGTGAATTAATCCCACTATATGGAGGATCTTAGTGGCATCAGGACTCGGCGGCTCACGACTCAGCGAAAGCAATATCAGCCACGAGTCTACGACTGTGATCATGACCACATAGTCAAAAAGAAAGAAAAAAAAGATTTCTGTAAAATAACATTACATTAACAAATTTAAAATGGTTGTAAAAGACTTTAATCCATAATTTATACAAAAATTACTTTTCAGTGTTTTTTTATTCTCTAGATTTGTAAGTTAATTTAATTTACAACACCCCCGGCCCCCCCCCCCCCCCATTTTTAAACCATCTTAGAAAGTGAAATGTTTTGTTTGGTATAAAAAATTAAGGCGTCGCTTACCCACCCTTACCATCTTCAAACATTTTACTTTTTTTCCTCAAAAAGTATTATTTATTACAACGGCAGAATCAATTACAGACAATTTCTTCCACAGTTGGGCCTATAACTTACGCATCAAAATTACTAATTTTTAAAATAAATATTAAACTTCCGTTACAGAATTAAAATAAGATATCAGAAAAGAGTATCATTAATGGGTGATTTGTCTTCACTTGATTCTTAAAAACTTTCAGCAAACGGGAAAATGTTACATATAAGAAATAATAAAAGTTGACCTACCTTTGTAGGTGATGACAAAGCTATGCACAGAGACTTCCTTTGCAATAAACCTAAATAAAACTTTTTCATTCTCACAGAATGTATTTTGAGACTATTTGTGTACGATAAGTTCGAATGTATATCCGCCAGAATATAGATCGCAATTGAAATAGAGACAACAGACAAATAAAAGTGTTAATGTACTTTAAAATAAGCATTTATATTTAAATTTATATATTTTTGTAACGTTTATATATGATTATGTAATTGATAGTAATAAACATTTATATGAATCAATTATATGTGTATATTCCCTTTTTTTTCTGATTTTTTTGCAAAAAATAATCTTTTTATAAATTTTATTTCACTATATCGTTGTATCAATTAAACTGAACATTTTTATTTATTTATATTGGCTAATAAAATATGTAGCTCACAATGTTTCTCCACCTGGGAGTCTCTTTACTAGAAGAAATTCTTAATATCCAGCTATTCTTCAATGTCATATGGGTTTTTCTTATAAGCTATCAGGTTTGAAATTCAAATCAAAAGTTTCCAATCTTAAAAAGGATCGAATCAATCAGGTTTTCTAAATTCTTTCATGAAAAAAAAAAAATGCACAAATGCAATATTTGTTAAAAACTTCTCTTACGAGATGTTTTTTTTAATGCTGATTGGCAGAAAAATATTAAACATTCCATTTCTCTTACATATGTCAATATTATAGCAGATAATACTATTAATATTGAATAAGTATTTTCATAAGTAATTTCATTTAAGTATACAGTAAACTAATTGAAAACTCGATTTCTTTTTCTTTGACTTTCTTTCTCTAATGTAAGAAGTAGGATCTACGTAACTACATTTTGTCTGAAGTTCTTATTTATATAATCTCTACATTTTGAGGATCTCTCTTAATTTTCAATTCATTTTAGCTTATTATTCCTGAACATAATTGTTTACTTACTTCTGTTAGCCAACCAAAGGGCTATTGTTTTAGTTGGATCACTTTTGGCGCTCCAGATCAATTTTCTTATTTTTTGCATCAATTTTAATTACATTTAGCTTGAATATATTCAATTTAATAACTTATGGTTTCCTTTAATTTTAATATCGGAAAAGTTTACTATTGTCTATTTCTTGATATTTCATCGTTTACTTTCATTCTCATACTCCTTTGTGTAATTTAATAATAATTATAATAAAAGATAATAAACAAATTTATTGCAAAAAAATGAATTGGGTGGCTAAATCCGTTTTTAGCAATAAATTTATAATAATAATAAATAAATAAAAATAATTATAGAAAAATTTTATTAAATGAAAGTAACCTTCATAATTGTTAATTCTAAAAGTCTCAAAATTTCATAAGCTAAAGCTGTTACACGTCATTGCACATTTATATCTAAATAATATGATATAAGTTTAATTTAAATGGAGAGGGATTTTTAAAAAAGTACTAAAAATGAACATTTAAAATGAAAATGTAAGCAGTGAAAAATTAAAAATTTAGTGATGAAATGTTAATATCCTGAACTGTGTTAAAAGTTCAAATTTTACTAGCTTATTTTATTTTTAAAGAGAATTTGAGAGAATATTACTTAACAATTAAATTCGAAAGAAATAAAATAACCCCTCGTTTGAAGCTCAGTAGTTACTCAGACACTTTGCTTAAAATGAATAGCGTTACATGAGATCAACATTACGTACGAAAAAAGGGTTTGGCTCAAAACTAAATATGCTGGATGAAAAGTTTCGTAATTGAATTAGATAATTCATGTAGCTCGAGAAAATATTTATTAACAGTCTTAAATTATTTAAAAGAGACGAAGATGTCTTCGTCCCCTGAAATTTCTTTGCCATCATTTGTCGTGTCATAATCTGACTGGTTCAGATATAATGAAATCAATAATGTGACTTTTCCCGTCATCCTTTTGCAATATATTTGATTAAACTATTATATGATAATAAATAAATATCCAATTGTCTAGCAAACTTTTCAGATTTATTGACGAACACTTTATTGTAAAACAAGTTATAATTTTCTTATTAAATTCATACCAAAACATTATAACTTAATTAAGAAAAGCAAATATGTTTCTTAGATTATGAAGTTCCAATAAGATTTGGAAATATGCTTTATATCTCTTTTTTCACATTATATAGAATAGAAACATATCTCCTAGTTTTGCGCTTGTAAATATCATGTTTTGTAATTAGCTGTATCAAAGGTTAGGATATTTCAGAAAAAGCTTCATAATTAATCATTGAGTCGTGGTTGAATCAGTAGTTTTCAAAATAGGGTGATCTCATTTATACTACCCAGTTTCCAAAATTTATTTGAAATTACTTGAAATATTATGCCGTATTTTAAGTGAATAAAGACGATCACATATTTATAAATATATTAGGTAAAAAAATTGTAAGTACAAAAAATTACTGGAATCAATTATTTTTATTATAATCAAAAGTTTAATTTTAATAATTTTAAAATTTTTTAATTTAATAATTTTAAAGATAATAATTTTAAACACACTTTGTTTTAAACTTCTTTAAATCTATTTTTTCAATTCGCACATTTAATAAAAGTCTAAGAGTAATTAACCTAATTATATACATATTTTTTCATGCATATTTTTGTTGTGAAATATCTATGAAACTGAATAAACTTGTTTTTGCAAGTCAGTGATTTTATTGCTTCTCGTATGTAATATTTTTTATTCTTGATTGCGTGTCATTCTCATTATTTATCTATTAAATTCTAATGGAAGTACCTCGCTAATGGTAAAGTATGAGATCTTAAAAAATAAATTATTATCACTACAAAACCAATAAGAAAGCTTATTTACTGGGTGAAGAACTCGTGTACAAAAGTTTCAAAAATAGACAGTTTTATGCTATAATATGAAAGTAAACATTTTGTATTCCTAGAGTATATATCAATTGAATTTAGATAATAATGTTTATAATTATAATTTTGGTGAAGAATATTTAGGAAAAATTGAATTAAAGAAATAATCAATGAATAAATTATCCAGAACACGAAAGCATAAAATTATTGGAAACAGAATAAATTTTCAGACATGAATAAGTCTGTTTGACTCCAGCACCAATGACATGTTTATGAATTTTAACACTTAAATTTCAGTCTCGCTATCATGATAAACACTAAATTGCTTAAAATAATATGAAACTTAATTAAGTTATTTAATTTGGATTATAAATGCTGGTATTACAATAATTATTTTATAAAAAAATATTTCTATGTTACTTAAAATCAAACTTTTACACTTTTCTACTAATAGATTTTATATAGATAAAATGCTTTGTTTCATTCAAATTATTAAAATAATATCTATATTTTCTCTTCAAATACAATTAATAATGGTGAAGTGCACAATAGATTTTATAAGTAAATTTAAATTTTGAAATCGATCGAAATCAATATGAAAAAAACCGTTTTAAAGTATATAATATTTTTTAAAAAAATGGCTGCATTTTTTAAAAGCAGTCAGCATTCATTTTGCTAAAATGCTTTGAGAATACTTGTTAGTTACATTCACAGTTCCTAATCAAAAATATTTAAATGGTAATAAATGAATTTCTGACCATACCAGAAATTTTACTATACCATGAAATATATATGTGTTACCGGCAATGTGTGAAAAGCAGGCATTCTATAAAATACCTAGGTATTGTATATAATACCCGACGTTTTTAGACAATGTATGAAAATATAAGAATTATTGCATACTTTCCCTAGGCATTGTATATAAAAGCTAAGCATTCAAAAGATTGAAAAATGCTATTTATGCAAAGTATTAAAAAAAAATGTCCGGATAAGGATATTATATAAATGATGTGCATTCCTCAAAAATAAAATTGTTATTTTGAAAAAAAAAAAGTGAAAATTCCTTTAAAAGCCTTATTAAAAATACATAAAGAAAAACGAAAGTTGCACAAAACATTATTTATGCCTTTATTTCTAAAGTGTTTCATATAAAAATGAGAAATTAAACTTGACCTACTTGTTGCAATATGGTAAACTTGAATGTTATTTTGAATTAAATTTCATTACATTTTTCCAGCAAAGACATTTCATATTTTGGCATTTTGTTTTACTTATACATTTGACGATTCCTTGGCGCTTCTACTGGACTGAGGAATTGCAACTGACCAAAAAGGAATTTCATGATCAGGAATATCTTCAATTCTAAGCAAGTTCTTAGGGCATAAAGTGAATTGTGATCTTGTATATACTTGTTTAAAAGTTTCTTCAGAAGCTCTAAGTTGTTAGAAACCTTCTTCTGTCAAACTCATTACAACTGCCAATACATTCCGCGAATCAACTTCCCATATCGACGTCAGGAATAGAAACTCGCACAGTAGTTCCCAAAAAACAGTCGGGATTTTTTTACGGATTCATTTTAATTTTTTGGCTTGTATTTCCAGATTGATTATAGAATTTATTTTACCTTCTACAGCATTTATAGTTTTGAAACAAAGGGTGCATAAAATACTCATTTCCTTATGTTTACTAGCATGACCAGAAGGTATGAATATTCTAACAACCCTTTTTGCATGAAAGTGCATCACTCGTTTCCCTTAAACACACACAACAGGTATCAGAAACGGAAATCTCTTCAGTAAGCATGTGTTCAGGGCTTTGGTTAAATCTACTATCAACTATAATCTCATCCACGTGTCTATTAAAACAGACTCTTTTTTTTCTTACATAATCTGATTAGTTTCATCTTTTTCCATTGTTTGGACGCTTTCTATTACTTTTTCTAGCTACTCTCCTCTGTATTTATGTCTTTTAAAACATCTTCTGGTATAAAAGACATTTTAAGCTCTACTTTAGGTTTGCAGTCAAAAAGAGATTCGTATGGTGTTCCCAGAATTATAAGCTCTATTTTCCACAAATTGAACGAAACAGGTCTTCACTGCAGCGTTCAGATTTGTTGTCCTACATCCAAGTACAAAGTATATATCGATATCTTGATAAGCTCTTTCGAAACTACCTTGGCATTGTGAATTCCAAGGCTTACCCAAGACGATCTTCAGTTCTTTACAAACTCCTTCAAGCTGATATTGTCAAATTCCCTACCATTGTCAGACTGTTATATATATGGAGCTCCTAGCAACGAGAATATGTCCACTAGGTTGTTCGCTATATCTTTAGATATTTTTGACGTTATAGACTTAAGAATCACATAATAAATTTGTATTCTCTGTCTTGCAGGGACTGATAATTAATAAGACCTACCTGACAACGGGAATTAAATTAGTAAAAATCACAGGATCCACAATAATAACTTTTTTAATACCTTTCTATTTTTTTCAGGGCAAATCTCACAAAAGTGGATGCACAATTCAATATCATGACGTGTAACGTTTGCATCAGGTTGAAAGTTCTTTCAACACATTCTATCACGTCCTCCGAATCCATTAGCCAAATGAGCTTCATGAAGTGCGTGAAATAATACTATACTGAATTAATGCATTTTAACGGGAGGAATGAGTTAAAGTTTTTTTTCTACGATCATCAGATCATAGCTATTCAGAAACTATTAGTCCCTGTGCTCCTCTTAAATAACCCTTTTGGCGTTTAGTACATCATTTATTAACTTTTGATAAGTAGTTTCGTTTAAGAAAATACTGTGTTTTGCAGCAGTAACACGAATTTTTGAAATTTCATTATCTTTTCATGTCTATAGATCATGACTTATCCTCCAACAGTGCAGCTTATTCAGTCATTTTCAAAAAAGAACGGTAGATAACTAATTTTTTGTTAAACAAATGTAAGTAAAATTGCATATTTTGACATTCCCGAAGAAACCGTCAAATGTATATGAGAAATTCTAAGCCTGAGGCGGGCGTTAAAAGTCATGTGCATTGTCACGTGATATTCGAAAAGAATCGAGGATGCATTTCATACTTTGCAGGTTTTTCGTTTGGCATTCCATAGAATGCCTGGGAAATGTATGAAATATGAATCATTTCATACATTACCGGTTAGTTTTAGGCATTGTATGTCGGATTTCAAACTTTGCCGGTAACTCTTCCATATTAATAAAAACTTTATTATTTTCATTTCATTCACATAAGATGTTACTTCAATTTTTTAAAGTAACATTACAAAATTAAATAGTGGACTTTTTAGAAATTTATGAATTTCATAAAATTACAATTCCCCCCCCCAACCAAATTGAAACATGATTAGGTAAATTAGTTGAAGATAAGAAGTTCAATGAATTGAGTTTAGAGTTAGAGATATATAAATCAAGTATATTTGAAAGAAACGATAAGAAAGATTTTGAGGATATCATCAAGCGGATATATAGTTGTAATTTGGATTGAAAAATCGTAACTAATATTTTGAATAGAAGTTAATCTTCTTCAAAGTACTCTGACAAGAATCAGCTGTAGTGGAGAAATGTTTGAATTAGAAGAATTGATTTGCTTAGTTAAAATTTTATTTTAAGATCATAATCTATGAATGACGAGTTAAGTAGAATTCGAGAGACAGTGACTAAATATATTCTTTGGAGGGAAATTAAGTATTTTGTCTTTCTCTTCCGTATGTTTTCATATGAAGTCACGAAATTATTGAATATTTATTTAGAATGAAAGATGGCAATTGAATTAAGTAATGAAGGAAGGATGTCACAGAACTAGTTTATTGTACATTTATAATAAACTAATATTGTATGATTTTATAAGATATAGAAATTGTACTTTTTAAGCCTATAAACGATATGCAAACACATGGAAAAATAAAAATAAAGAAAATAAAACTTTCAACTTCATAAAAAATTTCACTGGAAACTTTATCAATGCTATTTTATACATTAAGCATTTCAGGGTAATAGTTTATATGAACATTAACACTTGATATTGCAATCTCTTGTACTTATCAGACTATACACAGTATTAACAGTTCACATTTTCTTCATTATTCTAAATTTGATTCCAAAACTGTTGAATTAATAGTGTTATTATTGGAAAGCCCAATATAAGTAACTGAGAATGTAAAATACAGATAGCTAATTAATTGAGTATTTAACAGTTCCCAAAAATGTTTGCTAATTATTGTGAAAATAAAATTATTAGTGGAAGCATTATTGATTACAAAATATTTCTAAATAATATTTTTTATTTATTTTTGAAACTTCAGCTTTATTAAAAAAAACTATGGACAAGTTCTAAAATTTATAGCTAAACTAATGCTAAAAGAGAAATTTACGCAATATAGTGAGAATTAATAAGAGGTAAACAATTTTAATCCTTACACGTTGGTTCGTACGCGCCTAATTATTAATTGTGTAAGATACATTATTTGTAATTGCTTCATAAACTGTTATAATTTGCTATAAATAAGTGCGGAGCAAATGTTTATATTCAAGCAAAATGCTTAAATAAAATTAAAAATATGCACTAGAATATTTTGAAATGTAGCCCATTTCTAAACAATTATGTTACTAATTCATGTTTAAAATTCAAACAAAATTCATTTAAAGAGAGTGAAATTGTAATTTCGTAAAAGTTTGTGCATTAAAATGAAATATTCACATTTCACAAAGCATAGAGTTCCTTTAATATATAAGATTTCCATTGCACCTGATAAAATTAAATACGCAGTTTTCAATTGATAACTCCACATATTAGAAGGTTACAGGAGAGAGTCCGTACTAAGCAAATTCAATCATTGATTTAAGGTCTTGTAATGAGTTATATTGTTTTCCATTTTTGTAAACGTCTCATGAGAAAATCTTCAGATGTTTGCTATCAAATTTCATTCTAGGCTGAGAGCTAAACAGTTCATTTCCCTGATATTTTGAGATCTAAGCGATCCTTTTGTAGCTCAGAAAGAGTGTATTTAGTTTTCTTACTAAAATTCCCGATTGGGATCTTCTAGGAGTTAACGAAAGTACAACAAATGTTATCAGGTACTTCTTTTAATTTTTTTTTTTTTTTTTTTTTTTGCCCTTTAGCAAGCAAAGAGACATTTGATCATTGAAATCCATTACATTAAAAATCACCATCTTGCTGCTTAATCAGTAGACATTCTTCAACTCACACTGATAGAACCAGAACCCATTTAGACCATTCAGGTTCCTTTTTTTTTCATCATAAAAATTAACATTTATCAATTCGTCACAATACTATATACTGCCCATTCAGGTCTTGTTTCTTTGTGTCACTGTTTCAGAAAATGCTTAAGAACTAATCTTTGTTTTTTGATGAATCCGAATTCAATTATCCATTTTAGTATTGTATAAAGTGTTAATTTTTATTTAAGTCAATTTTTATTTGATTAAGTGATTAATTGTCAGTTAGTACAGCCATTCTTTTAATTCTTCTATCCTAAAGAAGTATGGGTTTTTTTTGGCCTTCTTGACCTATATACGAATTTTTTTTAAAACTCTGTATGTCGAGGCTTAAAGGGCATAGTGCTTAGCTTTTAAAATAATAATCAGAAATAAAGCATAAAAAGCTTTTATAATTTGAAAGTCAGTAGTCTGAAGAATAATATTCACAATAGTTTACTGAAAAATATTTATTAATAAACAAGCTTCTGTAAATGTGAGGTACTTATTTATGATCACAGTATTTTCTTGTAGTGAAAATTTGAAAGTAATCATTTGCACACTTTTCATTACTTTGACATATTTTCATGGGATCTTAGTTACTTCATAGTGAAGAATCTATGTTGATATCACTTGACTATGGATGAACGCTATGCTCAGTCGTTGCTAATAGATTTTATACCGTTTCTTGTATAAAGTAAGTAAACAATCAATTTTAAAAAGATAAATTCTAGTTTTAGTATAAAAGAAAAAGTACAAATTAAAAGGTTTTAATAATTCGATACATATTCAAAGTCATTAAATGCATAAAATGACTCAATAAAGTTCTTGGAGAAAATAGTAACTGGAAATAAAAAAGGCAAATATTTTTTTTAATATTTCCATTAAATTACTAAAATATTTTAATAATTCAGAAATAAATTTGGACTTTCTGGAAATAGTTTCCTATTTTAATATTTTAAAGAATCCAAATTAAAATAATGATGGTAATTTTAACGTTATCATTATTTAATATATTTAAATTTGTATACGGTGATTTCTCTTTTCCTCATTTACTGCATTTTTGTTCTATTTCTTATATTCTCAGCATAATTTAGAGCAAGGTAATGAAATTCTAAAGTATAATAAATGTATATTTAATTTATTTGATTAAAAATATCCTGTATGATGAGATAACCTCTAGATAAACATGTTGACTTTTGAAATGTTCTTAAATTTCATATATTTTGACTTCTTATAAATTACATTGTTATTTAGTGTAACTTAAAGTAGTACCATCGATAGCTAACAAATATTCAATTTTTATTTTGTTTTTTTTCCAACTAATTAAAACTCTTTGAGAAATTTATGAATATTTAAATACCTTTTTTTATTTTTTTGAAAATCCCATTTATTACTTTTTAAACCAATCATGACACATGTGATATGTACTTACACCTATGTCATACATGTGTGGTGTGTGCCAGGCATGTGTGAATACACATGCTACTTTAACAATAAAAAACATTGCAAATATTATTAAAACACTCTTTGTTAATTATGCTCTGAATATTTCTACAGATTCCTTAAAATTAAATAATTTTTTTGATGCACTTCATCATAGGTAATGATTACGAAAAAAAAAAATTGTATCATCTGTAGTGTAATTCAATCTCTTAACATTGCACAAATGTCATTGCTTTGTTATAAGGATTGGTTCAAGACTCATTTATTATCACTATTATAACAAATGTTTTTAATTTTCAAACAGGAATTAGAAAAAAAATATATCATTCTTTCATAATTTAATTTACAAATTCATTTAAAGCTTCGAGTAACGAACTTTTTCGGCTATTTTATTACAATTATTAGTTGAAAAATACGTATGAATATTAAATATTTATAATATATAAATCTAATAATGAATAAAGAGTCAGTCTTGAAAGTAGTAAACATCCATTATTATCACTAAGAGTTTATTGTGAAAAACTTTGAGACAGTTCAACAGAAAAATAAAAATTTAATATCATTACTTAAGAATTATTATTACCTTATTTAAAATGAAGGGAAAAAATTAAGAGAAAAATTACAAAAGAGAATAGACAAAGAAAATTATAGTACGTTTTTAAACGATTATGAAATGTATTAAGAAGGCTCAGTAAAGAAATAATTAAACCATAATTTAAAGTTTAATACTGTCTTACTTGAAGCAAACACAAACAAGGAAATTTTATTTTGGAGGTAAAATTATAACTAAAGCAAATGATTATACATTTTAAGCAATTTGCTTTTAAGTTTTAATTTTAATAATTTCGGATGTTTTGAAATGGTTTACCTAAGAATTTTTATTAATAATAATAGTTCAAAGTTGTTTCTTAAGGAATTTAAGACTTCGTCTCCTATGCAGATATCTAAAACTTTAAAATGTATTAATTTTTTTGTTAAATTCACTTTTTCTGTTTCAAAACTATAATGCTACTATTACGCAACCCCATGTTTCTTCAAATACGACAGTCGTGTGTTATTTAATTGTTCTTAAAAATTACTTTCAAGAAGCCTTCACAGTACAATGAGCAATTTTTGTCTCTTACCATCAAACTATCTTTAATGAGACGAATGAGGTAACTGAATGTGAATGTATTTATTCAAATTAACGCAAAAAAAACAAAAAAAAAAACATGTTATCTTTTACGTTGCACAACCGATAAACTCAAATTAACTCAACCCATCAGTTGTTTTGTTAAGAACATCTATTAGGAGTATTTCGAGAATGTATTAAAGAAATATCACTAGAAGCCAAAAAATTTAACCTTTGTGTGAGTTGATGTAGGGGAGGGATTTAAGAAAGGTCAGGGAAGGTAGAATTAAAAATGAGGTAAAGAAAGTTGAAAATATTTTGTCAGTAATTTTCTTCAAAACGGAAAGTCGAAAATTTAACAAGGAGAAATAAGGAAATCCAATGAACATGAATTCATTTATGTGACTAAATTTTGATAGCGATATTTATGTTTAAATATAAATAATCGTACTCGATTCATTTTAAGTAAATGAAACCACTTAATTTTCTGTTGTCGATTATCAACTTAAAAAACACACGTAACCTGCATTTTAAGCACTTCATATTGAAGAACTATATTTTTATATCTAAAACGGGTGTTGAATTCATATATTATTGTTTTGAGTGCTAACAAATAGTTAGAGAGAAACTATATTAATTACATAAATTTCACTCCCAATGTTTAATGTAATATTTTGTACAACTAATTTTAAAAATATCTAACTTATTTGTGGTATAAAAATGTTTGAGTAGGAATCAAATATTCATAAATGATATATATTTTATGTTTTTAATTTGTTGTGCCTAATAAACAAGTATATTCTAAAAGCATTATATAAATATTTGATTTTAAAAAATGCAAAATTGTCTTAAATTCTGACAATCGTAACAAATATATTCATTAGTTTTTCGAAGGAAAAAATGTATGTTATAGAAAAATTCATTTTATTTCTAAAATATTTTTAACTTTTACTTTAAAACAAAAATAATTGTTTTTCTACAAAGCTTTCAATTCAAATTTTTTTCGTGAATTTTTAAAATACTGCAAAAAACAATGTCTACAAAAATCTTTCCAAACATGTTTCCAAGTAGTAACCCTTTTACTTTTTTTTTAGTTTTTATAATAAATACTAAAAGATTTAGAACTTGAAAAAGGATTATCAGGAGATTTAAAACAATTGGAGTAAAAGAAACACTTTTGAGCATGAAGTTTTCAGTCTATGTCTGCGTGTGTGTAATGCTTAAATAACTTTGTACAGCAAAAATAAAATGAAACATGTTCTGAAAAGTGTAATTTATTTTAAATTTTTTAAAGATTTTAGTTAATCTTTTGGAAACAAAAAAGAATGTTACAAAATAGCAAGAGATATTTACTGCAATAACTCAAAAACAAGTATTCCCGGTATTTGTCCATCTATTTCATTATTGTCAAATATGACATTATTAAATCTTATTTTTCTCTTCAATGTTGTTTGAAGTTAATCTGCTTTCTCCGAGAATAGAACAGATTAATCGTTTTAGTTTAATCGAACATTCCTAAAATAAGATTTGATATTCTACTCAATGAGGAAAAACATAATATGTTGAAATCTTCAAATGGAAGGTTTTAATGTAATGTTACCTTTAAAATAATTTTTGAAATTATCTCGTTGAGATAGAAAAAAGAAGCCCTAATTACACAAAACTTCAGCGATATTAAAATGTATGGATATTATTGAAGCTTTATGTTCATGTTTTATTAATAATATTAAAATCTAGTGAAATAATTTAAGTAGAAAAAATTGTTGCAAACTTTTTCTATTCTACCTAACCATTTTGGGAGACTCTTTATCGAGAATCATGCACCTGAAATGTTATTAACTGCTTTTCAGTCAACAATGAAATGCATTTAAAGGGTATAAGAGAATACGTGTACAGAAAGTTATATTCAACAAGTACGTTATTCATTAAGTAATCAATTATCAAGAATGCGAATATAATTTTGTATATATCCATTTTACTTGCATATAATGTATTGGAAGTCTACGGCATATATTAGAATTCCGCGGATATTTTATGGGAAATTATGGTTGTACGGGAAACTAGATCATCTATCGTGCAAAAACTTCCTACAAGAATATATATTTATAGTTTTTCCAAAAAGGATTAACAGTATATTCTCCCTTAAATACGTTTATTAACCATTGAAAATTTACGTATGAATTTGAACGACTGGAATTATAATTTTAAACAAAAATTTTGGTTATTTCTTTGAAGTGAATTACAACTATTCTAGTAATTATAATTAATCTACACGACATAGAACTTTATATGTCGTGAAGAGTTTTCTTATTCTCTACTATCCAAATTAAAATTTAAGAGTTGTTATAAAATTTGATTTTACATCACAAATTAAAATTTTTTTATTTTACTTAAATTATTTCAGTAATATCTTATATCAGCTTTCCTATATAAAACAATATTTTTGACGAACTGAAAATCGAGAATAATTTGACTTTATAAAGCTTACAGATATGACCCCTGTCTTAGAAATGATTTCATTAGCAGAATTTTTTCTCGCGGCGAGTTAAAATTTCCTTTGAATTTTTACCCTAAAAACATTTGTTTGAAAATATGGAATATTCTGAGTTCATGGATTTGAATACCAATGGCAAAATAGTAAGAAGAGCTTCACATTATATCTAAATGGATTCATGCACTAATGTGGAATGCTGAAGTTGAAAGTGCTAAATGTCACATCAAATTTAAAAGTGGTCAGAATTAAAATGAGAAACAAGTATCGCCAATTTCGAACATTTTCTCTTCGAACACATTTCCGTTTTGATTCATGAATTATAAACATAAATTTTTTGGTAGTGTTTCCTAGAGAAGCAATTGCATATTATTTATAAGTCGAAAATATTTTGCATGATTTTAGACGCTTGTTTTTACTGAACATAAAGAGAAGCACAGAAACTTCTAAATATTTTAGAAGAGATATGGTAAGGTCTGGACAAATTAATTAGATTTCTTGCATTGAAATTTTGTGTTAGGTAAGGTTACATATCCGTCCAGATACTGCATATCGCTTGCTTTTACATTCTTCTGTAAAGAGCAAAAGATAGCCAACGCTCTTTGCTTCAAAAACGGTGGTCTTTATCACTCATAAATAAACGTATTTGTAGGTACGTTTAGATCCTATTTTAACACACATTATTGGTGACGTAAAGAAAATGATTTAATATTGTGACAAGATCTGACTCTCTTTTCCTACGAAAAGTATTAATGATAGCCTTCTGTATTGTGTGAAAGTATTACAGTGCATTCCAAAATCATGCTGTTAGCTTTAAAAGACTCTGTTTGCTTCTTTAATAAGGGCGGGTGCAAAAATATGCTTTTACCCAATGTGTAATAAAGGCATTTAGACTTATATTTATTTGATAATAGTAGTATTTTCTTACATTTGGGAGACAAGTTTTCATTCTTTTGTTACCTCCATAGTACTTTTGTACAATTCTCAGATTCTCCACATTTCTAAATGTGTACCTAGAGATTATCTAAATCTATCGTTTGAAACATTTTCATTTCTTTTAATCTGCATATGAAGAATATGAAGATATACTCAAAAGAGGGATCGTAAATGTAATCTTATGCGATCTGTTTTCATACATTCAGTGACTTCAGAAGAATTTATATACAATATTTAACAAACAATTCAATATGTCTATTTTTTTAAAATATTATTTTTTAAAGCGAACTTGTATAAAGCGTTATAAAATAAATTTATGATCAAGTAAAAACTGAAATTTTAATCTGAAGTTAAAAGATTTTAATTACTTTTTTTGATTTTAAAATCATCCCAAAAATCCCTGATGCAAGTTTCTAACATTAATTTGTAATCTAAATAATATATTGTATTATATATACACTATAGGACTGCTGTAATAGTACTATTTCAAAATTTAATACAATATTATGAAACAATTAAAATCCACTAGTTTCAGTTTAACAACTTCCGAACTCAACTCAAAAATTCATATTTTAAATAAAAAAAAATTCTTTTAAATTTCTAGATATATTAGAAATTTGCAAAAATCTTATAAATGTATTTGTTAATATAAGGGAATTTACATAAATTCTCTTTCTAGCATTGCTGTTTTATGAAAAGTCACAAATTCATTTCTAACATAAGACTTTTGGAAAAATGGCATTAGATGTCTTTTTTAAATATTTATAAAATATTTTGTTCAATATTTAAAAAAAAATGCTCGCATAGCCCCTAAATTGAAATGTTTCATTATAGACATTTCATGATCAAAATTGCTCTATATATTAAGTTTATTGATGTTTCTGTACTTTCACATTTATAGAATAAGCTTAAATGTATTCCTTGCCTTGATTTAAGAGGTGTGATATTTTCATTCCGGGAGAGCTATGAAAATAACAAATGAGTTTGCTATATGAGTTTCATATTACATCGGTCAAACTACTCAAATTACTTCTTTCCATGGATAATTTTTCGTTAATCTTAGAGAAGTATTATTATTTTTTCTTTTTTCCATCTTGTCAAAAGCTCGAAATCTTAAAAGTATTTTTTATTACTGATCTTATGAAAAAATTTAATTGATATTCTGAATTATAGTATATGCTTTCAGAACTATTTTATGGACATCAGAAAATTGATTTTTCATAGGTTATTTACATTAAACGAGACATTCAAGAAAGCTTTGAATAAAAGTACATATTTTTCACTTTTTATGCAACGTTAGTTTATTCTTTTTAGAAAACAAAATTGTTTTAATAATAGCAATTAAAAGCATCAATAAGACAAGCATTTCTTATATTAAAATATTAGTTAATCTCTAATTATACAATGTAATGCGTATTGCTGAATTGTGCATTCATCTGACTTGTACAAAAGGTTTTAAAAGAATTTCATTGCAAAAGCAATACTGTTGTTTTTAATGCAAAATTTATTAACTTTTCCACATTACAATGTGGAATCTAAGTTTTGTCATATTTAGATTAACTGTGTTCAATAAATGTATTTAAATTATTTTATAATTTTGACTTGATAGATCAAAATTTATTTCAAATGAGGCTGAATTTTCTGCGTTATAAAAATATTTCAAGTGATTTTAACATTAATCATGCAATGTATTAAATGACTAGTAATAGTAATTCATTATTAACAAAAGCACAAAATTTCTGAGTGTTTTGTAATCAACTACATATATACGAGGCTTGTGAATAAAGTATAGTAGCAACATAAATATAAATTATTTATAATGAGCTTAAAAGTATAATAGCATTTCATTCCTTCAGTACAAGCCTTAATAATATTTTGTACATTTTGCCAAATGTAGAGAAGTCGTAGGTTACCACACCAAGTTGTTGTTTGTTGATGACAACAATGGAGTGTCCTTTTTACTCGTAATACAGATGTCAGAATTTCTTTAACAGCGGTAAGAATTCGAAGACATACGGCGCATGTCAGGTGAATACGAAAGATGTTCTAAGATCTAATGCCAATGTTGATTTCACTGTTTTCCACATGACACCAAGCGTTAGACTGCTACAAGATATGAAGATTGTCTGTCAATAAATGTGAGCATATGCACCATATAATCGGAGGAAAATAATGCTGTAGAAATCGGAAATATTAGTATGATTTTAACAGTTTCTCCTTCAAGCACAACATGTGTAAGAATGATACTCTATGCCACATTTAACTTAACAGTCATCCGACTGGGTTCCTGTCTGGCTTTCTGTGGATTTGGTGTACTAGTTTAACGTTATTCATTCAATTAACGTTTTAATTCCACTCTAAGACTCGTGTTCACGTCTCATCAATGGCTACAATACGCTGCAGAAATGCGTCTCCTTCATTGTGGTATTTGCGGAGGTGGAAACAAGCCACTGCCCCACCGGAGTCATTTTTGTTCGCTGGTGAGTCGATGTGGAACTACCGGGATAAACATTTTCCTATGTTAAGACATTTCTTCTGTATGTGTCACACCGTTTGTTGACAGAGACCAACTGTTGCGGATAATTCCGAGACAGTCCATCGATGGTCTATGGAAAGGAAACCATTCGCCATGTCAACCTGATGTCGAGGAACGGATGGCTGATCTGTGTAATAGAAATCTGTTGTCTCATTCCGAACCAAGCAAATCACTTTGAACCGTCTTTTAATCCCCATATACGGCAACCTCATATTTTGTTTTGCTTTAAATCTTTTATTCTTCTTATTTATCACAAAATGTTTACCTCTTCTTTTTACTAACGCGTCAAGCCACCTGACAACATTCAGATGTATTTTTGCAGCTGACTATCTCAGTTTTAATTCACGACCTTTGATCACCTTTTATAAACATGTCTGACTGCGGTAAAAATGAAATTCTCTACTTCAGCGCCTCACAGTAAATATCCTTCTAACTTGATCGACTGGTTTATGCAATATGCACATCGATACACCTCTCATCTCCCATATCTAGTTAGCGCATGCCCGATCTCCTGCGACTTGCTGGACTATGTTGGCAATATTTCATTTAAAACTCTCGTGTATACACTCACAAAGATACGTATATATATATTTTTTTATTTATTTATTTATTTTGCTTTGCAGAATTGAGTTGCATTTTCGTCTACTTAGATTATTGCAATAATTCAATATTTTGAGATATGTTTTTTTACACATTAATCATTTAATCTTTATATTTCAGTACTTGAGTAGTTTATTATTGGATTATAAATTTATTTGTTATGTATTTGTGTATATTTCTTTAATTTAAAATATAAAATAGAACAGTTTTCTTCTTTTTCTGTTTTTGTTTTTAATTACTATTTATTTTCTTAAAATTACTCTTATAATCTTCTTTAAAATTTATTTCTAACTTTGTTTTGGGATTTTTTTCTTAATTTTTATTCAGATTATTGAATTTTCGGCAGCAAGTTTTAGTTTTGTAATTAAATAGTGATATTAATGTTGTTTAAGGAAGAATGAAAAAGGGTTGTATTCTAGTCTTTTTTAAACTTTAATAGTATTTCTGTTTCAACTAGAGCTATAGTAATTTTTATGTTTTATTTTTCATTGAAATTTGTTTTTTAGTTTAGAAGTTTCTAGACACATTTCTTTTGTTTCCTCAGTTTTTGTTTGCTATTTTATGTTCAACGAGATCTTTTGTTTCGTAGAACTATTAAAAATTACGGTATGATTACTAAAACATGTTTCAGCAGAGTACCTATATCTTAATCTAGATTCAGTATTACATCGCATTAATCCCCTTTTGTTCATTATGAAAGGATTTTTTTCTCGATTATCTTTTACTTTTTTATATGTATTAGTTATGTTATTAAGTGTTTTGACCTTCTTTTCTTTATTTTTTAAATAAATTCATTTTTAATATTTAATAATTTTTAAGAAATTTTCTGAGCATTAAAATTTTATTACAACTTAATTTAAATTTATTATATTTATTCTCTGAATCTTTATATAGTAAATAATCTATCAATCCTTATATGCATTTTTGTTATATATATATATTGAAGAGCAATAGAATAACAAATTGATGTCCAACAATTGTGATATAGCGAATGACTGTGTAAATTGAAAACAACTGACGTAAATAGTTATACGATATTATACTTTACAATGATATGATGAAAATGAATATAGCTACACGCAGTAGAAATAAGGCAAAAAATGCGAACGCGTATAATTGGGAACAAATTGTTTGGTATGTTGCGTGGGTCACTCCTTCTAGGAAGAAGTGTAGGCACTGAAAATTTTACAAGCTAATCTGACATGGTTGTACCATTAATATTTGGATACCTATAAAACTAATACCATAAGTACGACCTACTAACAACACATTCTGGATCAACGGACTCATCTCGAACTAGCCATCATTAGTATACTAGTTCAAGAAATCATATAAAAATTTAACATTGGGAAACTAACAAATTTTCCTTAGCTACATCATTTAGAATCATCTCTTTCCTAGAGGATTTAGAAGCCCTCTTTCTCTGCTGACTTTACATCTAAGAGTGCAAAAGTTTCCATGGAAGGAAATGTTGCTACTGGACCCTATATATAAAAAAATACAGTCTTAGGTGATAAGCTCAGATTCATGCTGGTGCATGCCGTTAACAGGATACGATTACAACATAAACCAAGTTAATATATTGATCCTTTTTGCCACTTGTGTCCTCTTAAAGGTAGTATGCTTGACGTCGTCCCTTGAAGATCAAAATTACTGTGATTAACCACGGCAACTAGGTGTCCCAGTTTGTCTTGAACATCTCATCTCGTCTTCAACAAGACAAAGCCGTGTGCTATAATTTCTGACATGCATCCGAATTGTTCTATGGACATCCCTTAAACATGCCGTTACTTCCCTTGTCTTCTAGATCATCGAATTTTAAAGCCATCGAACACATTTACGATGCCTTCAAGTGAGATGTTAAACACTCCTCTACCTCGTTCCATCAGATCTTTGTGAACTGTAAGAGATTGCTTAGAGATAATGGGCCCATATAACTTCTCAATGCTTCCGGAGATGAGGTGAGTCTTTTCTGAGACGAATCCCCGTCATCATCAGTGAGAAAGGTGATTTTGCATGATAATAAACAGGTATCTCTAAATCAATAGATTTTCTGCATATATATATATATATATATATATTGATGTAGTAGACAAAAGATGACTTGCACACATGCATTATAGAACAAAGAAAGAAAAGGCTTTATACAGAATGACATTAGTAAAAAACATTGTCTGGCCATGAGGAAGGAATATAAACCAAAGTGTCTCTGTAAGAGATATGATCTCCATTAACTGGAATGGTTGCGTGACACCGTCTGTTCACACTCAATACCAGATTATCCAGCAATTCTTGAAGTAAAAGTTTCCACTCTTCAAGAAGCACCCGTTTCAGCTATCTGGATACGGAGGATACAATCCTGTTTCCAAGAACCTTTCCAAAGAATCCCATGCATGCTCAATGGGAATGAAATCAGGGGAGCATCATGGTCAATCCATTCTGCAGTTATTCTTACTTTCCAGTTGCTCTCCAACAACAGAGGTCTGAAGTGGATGAGAATTGTATCCACAAAAATAAAGTTTGAGACAATGTCTTCTTGATACCGACGCAAGTGTGGAGCAATAATGGTATCGCAGTTAAGATCTCTAGCAAAAAAAACGCTATCAAAAATATTTAGCTACGTTCGCCCATTCAACACAATGGCACCCCATACAACATTCTTAGACTACCTATACGGTTCTTTCCCTGATGTTAGTGGGATGAAACCATGTTCCTTCAAACCTTTGTATCAAATGGCCTTAAGAATCAATGCTCATATTGAAATAGCTCTCATCAGTTAACAGAACGTGACTTTCACTGATGAGATGTTTAGTCTTTGTGTTCCTGACACTACTGTAAACGGTGCTGCCTATAGGCTGATATATTAAACGGTATGCAGTGTTTAGGACGATTATCGAATCGGCTATTTTTATATAAATGTCTGGTCATAGTAAACCATGATTACTTCGAACTGGTACTTGTCCGAAATTGCTGAACAATGTTTGTTCATTCTGGTGTTTTTTGTGCCTGCAGAATGATATACTGGTCATCACTTGCCATTATTTTTCGCCCACCGCCAAAATTCTTACTGCTGTTCTTGTCATTTCGAAGACTTTCTAAGCTCTTGAAACTTCCCTTTTGTCATTTCCAAACTCTTGGGCAACACTCGTTAAACTAAGCCTATTATTCTACCACGTGTAAAGGCATCGTTTGTGATTGTTTCTTTTGGCATTTACGAAATTATTATTTTACATTCACTTTAAATGATTGTCTGAAGATGTGTGCTTTATTTCTTAAGTTACCTTGGCACATTCTAAGCTTTTGCGTGCCGTTCCTGCATATGCATCATCTTTCTACTGAGCTGCCATTTTACTGTACGAGGTGCAAACACCCTTTTCAACACTTTCATGGGAGTATTTTAAAAAATGCATTTGTTTTGCTTACGTGTATATATATATATATATATATTAATTTAAAATAGTTAATGTTTTTCGGTATAGGGTCTGTTTTAAAATACAGCTATTTCATGCTAACTTAGATGCCATGTGAGATAATTATATAAATATTTAGTACTTGGAGTGTTAATAATCTTTGTTAAATTGGAGTTATTTTCTCCCCAAGTTCTATGTTATAATTACATGGTAAACATAAATAGGAAAACTACATTATAAGTTTTAAAGCTTATTCTTCAGAAGCATTTTCTCGTAGAATCGAAATGAACGCATTGTAATTAGTACTGAATCTCATTAAATAGTGAAGAGAATTTAAGATGCATTTGTTCAACAAATTTTAATTCCAAATGGAATATGTTGTTACTCGTAACTTTAACTGTGTGGGTTTCAATTCACTGAACAAGAATTATAAGGAGAGATGGATTGTAAAGTGTATTTGAGTAAATAGAAATATTGTTCATTATAGATATACAAAGAAATTTATTTATTCAAATGTTTCATGTTTATCTTTTTTATTTTTGCTTATAAATAGATATGAAATGAAAGTACAGGACTACATGTATGTGAAAAAATATCAATGATTATTTTAAAGAAATTTTTTAAATTAAGCTTTTCAATTTTTAAAAGTTCTGTAGTTTCCGAAATAATTTCACCCATTCATTTTAAGTGCTTCAAATAGTAAACTAAATAATTATTATAAAACTTCTAAAATAAATTTTTTACGTATATCTTACAAGTAATATAAAAATCATTTTAAAGGTTTATTGAATGGAATAGAAATTTAAAATTGATAACTGTTTGGTTTCTTGTTAAGTTTTCATACTATATTGTTATAAAATATGTTACATTATATTCAATTCTTTCCTTCTTATGGTCTTATGAATTTTCATTAAAATAAAATTAGTGGAAAGTCTTATAACGTAAAAGAAAAGATTCAAATTGAAACTTTTTGTCATAAACATCGAAAATTGACTACCTTTATATAAAATAACTTTGATTTAAAAAGTAATTTCAGAACATTTTGTAAATTGCTTCGAAAAAAGCTGATTAGATGAGTAAAAATAAAAAAGAAAATTACCGAAGCTTATGTTTTATAAGATTAAGGCACTATAAATAAATTACATACAGAGCATGTCATAATTTACCTACTTTTATAATTTGTGGTGTAGTTGGTAGAATCTAAAAAAATAGTGTTATAGGAACCATTTAATATACAAATAAAAATGTTTCAGAGGAAAAAAGGCCGTTCACGAACTCTATTAATTACAAATACTCGTAACTAGGAACTAACCTTTTTTTTTTTTTTTGTTACCGTTGCATAAGTACACGAACGTCTTGCATTAAGGTACTGATTGTGGATACGAAATATGTGCTTTTGTCAGTTTCAACGATGCTGTCCTGGAAGCAATTCACTGATTGGGATAAATGTGAAATCGAAACTGCATGTGTCTCAGGTAATTGCTCAACAGGAACAGCAAAAGTGCTAAATACATCTAAAGCATATATTCAGGACTTTTTTTTCTTCAAAAATGTAATCTCATGGCTTAAGAACAATCCAAAATCGTCCAATGAAATTCAGTCAACGAGACGAAATGTGTTTTCAAGGATTGCATCTAATTGTGCTAAGTCCCCTGACGAAATGAGAAGACAACGCCAGTTAAAAATGAATAAAGAAACAATCCTTCAACAAATGCACCCGCAATCCTAATCTCAATTCGAGGAAAATGAAGTCCATTCTAAATTTAAGAATACAACTTAAAAGTTGTAGTTTGGAATTAACCAGAAGAAACATGAAAAAAAAAAAAAAAAAACTAGAGCAAGATACATATTTTATTACATAACTTGTTTTTTACATGCTGTTTCTATGATATGTGATATATCTTTATTTTTTTATTCTAAGTTTTCAGTAAGGAAAACAAAATCAATCTGAAATGTCTAGATAGATTTAAGCACTACAGAAGCAATTAATGGAAAGGGGGAAAAATATTTTCGAAATGAAATTTTAGAGGTGAAAGGCTTATGGTTTCGGCCGCTTTCGGTATTCGCGTTATGCATCCAACATCACAACATCAAAAATGAACGTCAATGAATTCATTAATATACTGGAAATAAATTTGTTTCCATTTAAGAGACGATTTCATCACATCATAGACACGTGAGACATATTTTTCTGCTAGACTATGCTAGAGTACACACTAGTTCCATTACACGCCTATGGCAACCGAGAAAGAAAATGACAGTATTGGATTGGCTGCCTTCCCCTGCTAGTAACACCTTTGTAGAGAACCTGTGAAGAATAATTGTAAGTTAAATTTATGAACGTAAAACACAGTTTTAATCTATAGATGAACTTGAAAATGAAATCATGAATACTTGATCACAAATTGATCAAACTGCAATAAATATTCTTAAGAAAGGCAAGAATAAACACATTTTTCAATTAATTATTAGAAGTAGAAATGTTATTGACTGTTAGAGAACATCAGTTTGTTATTTTTCACAAAAACGTCTTAAGTTCTTTTTGTTGTAAGTATAATTATTCCACTCCAGCTGCATAAATTTTTTGACTTATTTGATCTCCTTAAGTAAAATATATATACGTAGATATTTCTTTCAATTATATATTTACGAATCAATGTATCATTATTTAATTCCCAGTCACAAAATAAATAGACAAATATTTTAGTTAAAAGCAAAACCTTTTTACTTCGATAGTAGGTAATTTATTATAATGTTTGTATGTAAAATCCTTCATAGAACACGAAAATATTTTTTGTGAGTACATAAATAACATGTGTAGTTTGCTAAAGTGATTTTTTCATGTAAATATAATGATCCAAATATATTTTATGTTGATACTTTGAATAAAAAGTGAAATACTTTGAAAGTGTCAATACTTTGAATAAAAAGTGAAATACTTTGAAAGTGTCAATACTTTGAATTAAAAGTGAAGATAACAGATTTGTATAGTATTCTTTTAATAAGATTTATTCTTTTGTGTTCCAGTTATTATAGCACAAATTACAAGTCAATGCATTTATGCAAAATTTAAATGTTATATTATTATAATACGTGTAGGATAACATGTTACATTGAAAATAATTAATCATAAATGTATTATAGATTTTAACAAATAATCTTATTCACCAAAAATTAAAATGAGATTTAAAACTTTTCAGACATTATGAAAAATTTGCAAAAAACCGTTCGGAATAAGATTTTCTGGAATTACCTAAATAAAGTAGTCAAATTCATTTTCGGCAGCAACAACTGATTTATTCAAAAGAAAACGTTCTATGAAAGGAAATTTAATTAATAATTATATATTATTGTAAATATTTATTATTAAACACGAAGGCGTTATACAAAAATAAAATGAAACTTTTAAAATTATTTCTATTAAGATATAATAAAATTTCCTTCCTCGATCTGAAAAAATTACGCATAGCATGCATCTTCTTCTTTTTCAATATCAAATTTTATATTGATACTGAAATTTAAGATCTATTATCGAAATTGTCACAGATTTTATCTAAGCATAAATGGTAAATAGCATAATAATATATTATTATTGTAATGGCATAAAAGCTATAATCTAGATCTCAAAAATTCATTCCTTTGCTTAAGTCTTACATTCAAAAACTCATGATGATAGGCATAAAGGAATCTCAAAATGCTTTTCCTTTTTCATTTTTCAAAATCAACCTTATGAACCAGACATTTTTTCAAAATAATCAACATTATAATTTGATTTTTAAAAATCAACGGTATGAGCCAGATTTTCTTAAAAATCAATACTTCAAGTCCGTATTTTTAAAAATAACGCTAAGAGCCAGTCAGATTCACTATCTTTCTTTGAAAATCGAAGCCATTTTCTCCACAACATAATACCGAATATTAATATAATCTGAATCTTTTCTAAAAAAAATCTTTAAAAATGTTTTCTTTTTCTCTCTTTTTGCAGGAAAGAAATTACCTTGGTTTTCTCTTTTGTGATTATCAAGTTTGGAAAAGAAATCTAATTGAAAGAAACTTCAAAGAACGTTCTAATGAAGCCGCTTTCTTTTATCCTTTCACCTTAAAAGCTTTCAAATTTCTTTATTACGTATCTTTGGAATTTCAGGATAAAAAAATACAATTAGAAATATTTTGTGTAAAATTTTTCTTGAATCATCATCCTTTAGACGATTGTTATGAAATTGGTGAGTTTAGAAAACTTTGCGAAGAATATGATTAATTCTGTTTTGTTACCAGATAATCCAGATAATAATAATTTATCACAAATAATTTAAAAATGAACTATAATAATAAATTTGCGATCTCAGTTATAAATTATAATAACGCAGATCAGTTTTTATAATTAATGCATTTCTTATTCGCGTAGTATCAACATTCGAGAACAAAATAATTTTTATATTTTAAAGAAAGCTAAGAAACATTATTTTTATTTATAGTAATAAAAAAGCTGTTTATTTCTATATTTTGAAAAACTGAAATAAATCATCAAACATTAACAATAAATTGCCTTTAATTCTTCTTTTTTTTCATTTTTCATTTTTTTGAAACAGTAATTTTGAAATATGTGCACTGTTATATAGCGAATTAATATAGATGATGTGTGTTATGTATTAATATGATAATTGTTGTTATTTAATCTTTCATAAATAACTCTAATTATTTTAAATCAAATGAGTACATATTAAGATGAAGCTGATAACTAAGCATAAATAAATTCAGAAAAATAGAGTGTGATTTTAAATTAAATATATATTATTATACTTAAAAATATAATATGTACATTTCCGTAAGACACTGGTGAACAAAAAAAAATTGCTTTATTTTTAAATTTAAATTTAGTTAATTCCTTTTCAATATAATCATTTTTCAATTACTTTTGCTGTTATTCAGTATTACTAGGTTTCGGTAGAGATTGCGCAAAAGACTTTTTAAGTGAGTTGATATCTAATAAGTCTTTTTTGTGAATGTTTCATAACGTTGACCATTGTAGAAACAAAAGTCTAAATTGTATACGAGTGCATCGAGTATCTATATGTGAATCGGGAAGGTATAGTATTAATTTTCAAAGTTAATGCTCTGTTTCTAAATTAAATCTTTTTTGAATTACTCTTTAGGTCTCATGTAAGCTCTAAGAAAATAATATAACAAAGAAATTCAAATACAGAAAGGCATAAATAATTTTAAAAATTGAGAGTAAGGAAATTTTTAAAAAAGTACATCAATATATCTGAAGCTATGAAATCTAAATCTGAAAGAAAAAAATGGAATGAAATACAGTTATGATCAACAAAAGAAAAAAAAAAGAAAGCTAAAAGTTTAAATGATGGAGAACCAAAGTACAAAACAGTGGTATTTGAATATACATAAAAGTGCAAAACTTCAAATGCATTTCTTCTCAGCTTCTGAAATATTTTTGAATAAACTAGTAAGAAATTTTTTTTATTAGCCACGTAAGGGGTTATTGTTTTAGGTGGGCGTTTTAGCGTACCAGATCACTTTTAAATTTTTTATCATTTGCTTCAATTTTAATTACATTTAGCTTAAATACATTCTATTTCATAATTCATCGTTTTCTTCAATTTTAATACCGGAAAAGTTTATTATTGTCCACTTCACGATATTTCATCGTTTACTTCAATTCTTATATTTAACTGAGTAATTTAATAATAATTAGAAAAATGCTCTCCTTGGATGACTAAATTTGTTCTTTGCAAAACTTAGCACATAACCTTTAAACCTTTTTGAATTTTTAAAATTTTTTTTGATCAAATAAATGTTAAAAAAATAAATAAAAAGAGTTTATTTCTTAATTAAATTTTCACAATATTTGAAGACAGAGGGACAGCTTTTCATCAAAAAGGGACTGAAATTTCTACATATTGAATGCTGCTCAAAGATATTTTATATTTAGAATAATTTAATTTTTAAAAAGTGTTTACTACTTTAATAAAAAGGAATTTAAACTGAATCCACGAAAATTGTTATATCTCTCTAAATATAAGTTATTCATTTTTATGAGAACGATATCTTATAGATTTTACATTTTTAAGTAAGTACAAGTTTTATGACCACTAGGTATACCCTATTGATTTGCTCTTACTCCCATGAAGTTTACCTTAATCGGTAAATACTTCTGACGTGCCCCTGGGATATTATGTAAGGAAGGATGGTAATCCTTCCTTATTTCCAACCTTCCTTCTTGACAACCGCCATACATATAAGTAAGAAATTGTTATTTATATGATATATATAGTTATATATATATATTTCTGACTCTCAGTAGGGAATTAATCTAAAGACAGAAGCAAAAATGAAATCACCTGACATCTGTAAAATTTTATGCTCTTAAAATTTCCCTAAATTCTCTAATTCAACGTGTTAAAATCATTGAAACATAGAAGTTAGGAAATTTCGAATTCTTGTTTGCACAAGCACTAAATTTGAGTTTATTAGATGAATTGGTTCTCTCATTGGCTTGTACCAAAGATACTTTTCTGTTATTTAATTATTTTCCATTAAATGCATTTTCCTGGTAATTACTTTTCATTTCTAAAGAAATCCAAAGATCACATGAATATTAAGATTGAGCATTTATAGATTATATATGCAATACAATATTGAAAAAATGGAACAAAAAAAGGAACTTGAATATAAACATCAGTTAAAACATGTTATGCATTTTTAGTAAGAAAAATATTGAAAATTGGTCAAACATAATCTAAACTGCCATTTTCAAATTTATTCATTTTATTGTAATGGAAATATGTTTAATGTATTGCATTCCTTACCTACATTTAATAATATAATTTCCTGTTGAAGAATGCAAACTGTGAACAAAAATATTATTGATAAATAAAATTTCAATATGATAGTGGAGAAATCAGAACAAAAAGTGATTGATCTAAAATATTTCCAGGTAAATTCTATGGTAGAATGAACATTAACGATAATGGGTAAGAAAATGCTGATCTTATGACGCTGAATACCTCTCTCTTCAGGAGGAAAAAAAGAGGAAGAAAAGTTGTACAATGTTAATGGAATAAAATGGTACATTCCAAGCTAAGCTTAGTTTCACTGGTTAATGTCGCTTTAAGTCAAAGTAAAGTAAAAAAAAAATCAAGGCTATTTTGTTTCTTAATTTCGTTCCAGATTCAGTTTTAAAAGGAAAATATTGATTATTTTAGAAATTGTAGCACTAAAAAGTCCTAACTCCTTCTCATTCAGAGAATGTGAAAAAAAGAAATCTAGATTCGAGCAAAATTATTCTCTCAGACACAAAACACCTAGAATTGATCAAAACTATTAAGAAATTGACTGTTTTTTTTAATTACAATGTTGCATTTCTTAACAATGTACAAATATTTTCAGTAGGAAATATGTCATAAAACTATAACGAAGAAAGCTTACTTCCTTCATTAGTCCTTATGGACTTTTCCTGGAAGCTACTTCATTTCAGCAATTAAACTTCCAATTATACAAACGAAAGCTCATACGTAAATCCAAATAGCGAAAAAGAGAGGGAAGGGAAGACAGAGAATAAAGAAATAAAGTTATAGTAATAAAAATTGCGGAAGTGTGATGTGCGGGAAAGCCTTCTGGAGTGAATTTCATGAGATTAGGACTCAATACTGTCGGAAAAATTGAAGGAGGGACTCTCACTATATTCCATTTAGTGCATTCTCTAATAAATTATAGAAGATAGGGATTTTACTGTAGCGAGCATTCCCCTTATTTGAAAATGTATAAAATATATTTTGAGTATAATAGACTGTTTATAATTTAATATGTCTGTGTTTAAACTCAAGTTCAATTTTAGATCTTGTAGTTATAATAACATTTAAGAAGATAGACGAGAAGGGTAATAGATGCCATCACAGAACCATAAGATTCATGTATACAAATAAAACTTACATGTATGTATGTGTGTACTGAATATTTTAAATTTCTCCCTTGAAATTAAAAAAAACTCAGAAAATCAGTTTCTTCCTCCAGCGGCCAAAGATACCGAAAAATTTAATAGGGAAGAACAGAAGTTATCAATATTTAAGTTCAGTTTATTTATGTTTGCTTAATCTGTTTGAAAAAAATTAATGATACTAAAGTTATAAAAATAAAATTCTTAGTGTATGAATTTTCATACGTGTGAAGTTTTTGTGCCATTAAATAAATTTTTATATTCTTTCCATTTAGTCATTTCTTAATATTTTTTTCTATTAAAATATAATTTAATATTTTTACAGTTACATGTTCTGTATTTTTTATTGTTTTCTTAAAATTCTTGCTGTATATATTATTAACTAACACTATTATTTGTCATATTATTACTTAGTATATTTTATAGGGTATCTTTAATATTTGAAACAAAAAAAATTCTGGGCTTCTTCTAATTTATTAATTTTTTCCCTTTTTTCCAGGTGATAAAAAATCTAGCATGTACTTATATTTACCGTTAAAGCAACTAAGTGTATTCTGATGATATTTTGCTATTGATGACATTCACTATTCTTGCGTAATTATGTATATAAGGATGAGTTAATACGCAAAATAAGATTTATCACGATGTCTCGGTTTCTCTGAGTAATAATTTATTTTTTACATATCCTTGCGTTTTTTCCCAAATAGTCTGTAATATAAATTACCTTTGATTTGCTTATAGAAAATGTTTTTTAAAGAAAGAGGAAATATCTTAGAGATATTTGCTTTTATAAATATAACTTTAATCGGTCATTTGAAAAGGAGAGATATTGTATTATTTTCATTATGAAGTCATATATTTTTACATATTCCACCTTTTGATAAAAATTTCTTATTTAAATTCTTAAGTTTTTGCCAGAACTTCATGAAATTTGCAATTGATTAAACGTTTATTAGAATATGACTTAACTTTAAATGAAGGCGTCATTGACATTTAATGACCCAACCACGAGTAAGTTTTAAAATTTATTAATACTGTATTAAAGGGAAAATATATAAAATATGAATTAAAATAAAAATTTTCCTGTTCAAAATGTTTCATAATTCATTAACAATATACAATGCTATCTTAAAATTATATTAAATGTGAGCAAATTAAGTAAAATATGTCAGTATATGTACTGGATATCATTTTGATTTTAGTTCGTATTTTGATAATTACAAATATAGGTAATTGTAGTAATAAATTGAATGGGAAAGAGTATTTTCTTAAAATTTTAAATATTTACCTATGTTTCTATCAGTTTCAAGGGAATCATAAAATATAGCAAACAACCCTTTGAGGAGTGGTATATAAAAAAATTAAACTTTTGCAAAGTCCATATGATATGCGTTAATAATGTTAAAAGGACATAATATCAAGCAGTAAAATTAAATTTATTTATATACCGATTCTTAAGTCCTGGTATAAATAATATACCATCACCCTTCCAGGACATCTAATTTGTACACTCGCTGTTTCGTATTCCTTCAAAGAAATAATAAATACTTTCATAAAAAATTATATTATTTCAGTTAATTTGGCAAATATTAGGATCACAAAACTCTTTTGAAAAAATTAGAACTTTATAATGTTGTATCTTAGAGTGATATCTTTAGCGAAAATACGTCAATTAATTTAAGTATAGCATTTTTATACGTATATAATTTTCATAGTTTAATGCTAAAACTATATTATAAACTTAAAAATACAATTTTAGTTGAAATACAAAACAAATTTATTAAAAATAAAGCATACTTTTTACTGCATAGACATAAGTGAAAGTTTCTTCCCCCCCCCCTTATTTCTGAAGATAACTACGATCCATCTGAATTGAGCTCTTCAAACAAAACAATCTTTCTTAATCGAAAGTCCCCGTATAGGCATTCTTTTAAAGATATATTTTTGAATATATATATTTAAAAAAAATATTTAAAACTAGATTATAAAGCTACTTAAAATAAAATTTGAATTTTTCTGAAATATTAAACGAAAACATGAATTAAATGAATTCCAGATAAACCTAAAATTCTGTTCGTTGTATGATCTCTGTAAGAGTTCAAAAACTAGCCGACAGCGGTAATTTAACCTATTCAGAACATACCCTTTCACATGTAAGGAACAGACGCGTGTCAAACAAACAAACAACAAAAAAAAGACCACCCCTCTTCACTCTGAATTGTTTACAGGATATTGGCGTCCAAATGCCGAGGACTCTGTTCTTCTTACAAAGCGGGTATCTCTTTACTGTATTGTACCTTTCGTAATACCAATTGTCAATGATTCGTATATAAGTTTACATAGACCCATTGGTAAAGTCTAACTGCTAAAGGCAATGAGTTCCTATTCTCACCCCTCTTTTGTGGGTAGCTTATCATCTATTTTTATCTCAAACTAACACTTTATATCCATAATCGTTAACAAGTCTCATGTCTATCACAGACGACAAGCCCCTAATCTGCTGTCTTCAGCCAGTTCTGTCTTAGATGCCTTGAAAGGCTGTTTCTCGATTTTTCTTTTTGCAATAGTTTTGGTTTTCAGATACCCTTTTTTACCCATGCGCTCTTTTTTTGGGTGGGCATGCACCGCGTTGATAAATTTCTATTCCTGTTTTAAATTTCTTTTTTTAGGAGAATAATTCTGATTTTTGTCACACTGGAACTCGAAAACATATTTATGATTTCTATTTTTCACTGAAACAAAGCGAACCATCACATATAAGCCTGAAACGAAATTTTACGTGCTGTCATCTGTTGCTTACTAAACCCCTGTTTGCTCTAAAGGGGCAGTGGTATAATTATAATACTATTTAATTTAGAGTATGAAACTAATACTTTTTATACTTTGCTTTGAGTAATTAGTAGTATTTATATAAGGTTTCAAACAAGCAGATTGGTAGCATGAATTTAAAATTTTCAAATTCTTTCAGAAAGATTTTTGTGAAGCATAAAATAACTACTTGTTAGGAGCTTTCACTAGAATCAAAGCAATAATTTTAATAATTATTCTGCATGGTTCTGTCATCTGATTTAAGTAAACTAAACTATTAGCTACCATGTGCTAATAAATGTGTGGGAAAAAATCGTACTTTACTAAGATTTTTAACGCACTAAATATACCGCCTCCCCTGAAAGGGTTAAGAACTTAAAAATTGATAACAATGGGGTTCTAGAATTCAAAAGTATTTCTGTAAGCATGAAATATTTCAAAATTCAGAAAACTTGTTGCACGGAGTCCATCTTTGAATATTTTTCCCAAGCTCATGTAAAAGGAAAATTATAAATGTGATTACAAATTTATTCTCGTTTTATTTTTGTACAAAAATTTTCAAGAAAATTCCTTTTTTAAAAAAAGAACTGAAACACCATTAGTCTCTTAATTGTCAAATATCTGTTGATTTCTATATAAAAAAAATTCAAAAGTCTCAAATTCATTAACCTTATTTTATTATCCACCTTAATGAAAATATAATATTAAAATTATTAGCTGATAATTAAAATTATTTACCATGTGATATTCATATTTTTACTAATTGCAGGTAATTTAAATTTAATTTCTTAAATAAAGAGACGAGAAATCTCATATTTTTATAATGTATCATATTAAAGTTCTTAAATCACATGCCATCTTAACTTATTACATTTAATCTTAATAATGTATAGAACATTTTGAAAATGAAACGTAATTGCAAATAAAATCATAAACCGCTCTTAGAATTTTTTTTTCTAAAGATATGAGAGTTTTTTTTAATGAAAGTTAAAATATACGTATAAATTTAACCCAAAAATTGTTAATGTAATTACAATATTCATTGTTAACTTCTATAATAATAAGTAAAATGTTAGCTAATATAAAAGTGTAGTAGTAAAATTCTAGAACAACAGCTTTGCTCTAAGAATTAAATTTGTTCAATGGCAAGACTTTTCACTTTATAATTATTTAACAAACATTAGTGATGCAAAAAATTATTTTTTTCAAGTGATTCATCATTTAATTCAAGACTATTACATAACGGATACAATCATACTTCATAAATATACTGAAGTCTTAAATAGATACTTTAATAAAATTTTATATATTATTGATAAATAAACTTTTAATAAAAAAGAATCTGCTCCAAATTTTTAACAAGATACCTAGTTACTTAAATATTCCGCATATTCATTAATTTTAAATTTGATTAAAGATTGTTGAATCTCAAAGACAAATTAAAAAAAAAAGTAAATAACTTTTTAAGTTTCCATACTTGAAAGATTTATTCTCTTTAACAATTTTTATATCAGTGTACTGTATTTTTAATCAACGCTTTTACATTGTCTTAAACAAGAATATGTTTTATAATTGGAAACAATAAGAGCTACTAGTTGTGAGAAATTACGTAGTGATCAGAAGTTACTAATACTGATAACAGTTTCCCTATTAAAACTAGAAATCAGTAGAAAATTCTAAAGGAATTAAATATTATCATTTATTAGAAATAAATTATTTAATATAGTTTTTACAATTGTATGGTACACTATTAAAATTTTATGTTAGTTCTATCTTTAATATCTCAGCTTAACTCCGTAGCCATAAATTTCCATTCTAATTTTTAGAACTAAACTCTGTCTAGGCTTTCTATTTATAATATTCCCTCCTCCTCGTGTTTATTAAATTATTGTGAATTTAATTTTGTGCCAATTAATATTACTCAACAAGTTACCCTATCGAGAGAGTAATCTGTGTAGCAAGTGGAAATTCATAGGCAAAATGTCAACATGCATTTGGCGAATTCATGGCGGTTTTGCAACTTTATGCCCTATCTTAAGATTTGTGCAGTGACGAACCTTCGAGTTCTCTAGCGTTAATGAATTGAGCGAAGTAAATTAACTTAATTATGTTGTGGAATGGTAACGTGAAAATAATGGTTCGACGCCGAAGTGTTATGCTTCAAAAGAATTGCATGTGTGTTGTTATTCTTTCAGTTAATAGATTACTCGAAAAGGGATAATCACAGTAAAATTATATGTATTTTTGTCAGATTTTAGCATGTTTATATTTAGGAAATAATTTTGTCTTACCTAATAACTGTAGTAAACTTTACTTGATTTGAATAAAATAAGCTATAGATTTCATTACTGAAGTGTAAAATAATTTTTAAAAATAATGCGCGTTTTTTTTTTTTTTTTTTTTTTTTTTCGATTATGTATCATTTTAATTGATTTTCTGTAACTCACATTGTAACTTTTTTTGGGATAAAACTTTTAAGTTTTTTTCTCTCCACATTTTAAAGCACTCATAGAAGTTGAAATTTTCTATACAAGATTGTTTTGAAAGCAATTTAATAATTTAACTATAATTTTTAAATTTAATTGATTTAAATTAATTATTAATGGGTTTTCTTATGCTGACATTGTATTTTTGAATCAATTTAAATGTTTTTTTTCTCACGTTTTAAAGAGCTGAATGGAGCTGATATTTTCTGTACAAAAGTTTTTGGATCACAATAGGATAATAAAGCTGTAATTTATAAAAATTAATTAATTAAAACTAATTATTCACAAAATTAAATTTTTCTCCAAGTTTCTCACCAAATCGCCAAATCCATTATATAATAATTTATTTTTTGCTTTAGTTTTAATTACATATAGCTGATATAGTATTCAATTAATAATTTATCGTTTGAATTAATTTTAATTACATTTAGCTTAAATATATTCAATTTAATAACATAATTTATCGTGTGATTTAAATTTAATTACATGTTGCTTATTTGATTAACCGAATGCTTAATTCAGCTAAAATATTTAAATGTATTTATTTCAGAATATAAATTTAATAAACGTTAAATAATAAAATAAATTATTAAAACTAATTGTTGAATAAATTCCATTAGCTTCAACGTTCTCTTGTGCTCTTAAAATGTAAGGTATTAAAAATTTATGCTACGCAAAGTGTGAAGTTTGAAAGAAAACCCATGTTCAAAAATTTCGTTTCTTACCGGTGTTTTTTCAGATTAAATCACTAACAAAATTTTGCACACATGTAGAAGTAGAATTATGAAACTGCAAATTCTTGATTATAAATAAACGATTCATGTAAATGATAATGATAATAATTTAAGTATAAATGAATTTATATATTATGTTAATTGTACTTATCAGAATTAACATGCTATATCTCATAAAAAAGGAAATTCTATCTGGACGATTAAACTACTTTTATAAAGTGATATACTGTGTTTCTAGAAATTTGATTACAACACATACTTTTTACATAAAAATAATAATTTAAATTAGATGAAATGTAAGATTAAAAAAAAAAAAGAAAGAATAAAATTTATAGTTGTAGATAATGACATTTTAGCCTTAACAATTGTAAGCGTGGCACAAAGAACTAATCATGATTTAAAAGGTAATTTTAAAGAACTATCTAAATATCTCAAAAAATCGTATAGTTTTAAGAATTGCAAAAATCTACATAATTGCAAAGATCTAATTAAAGGCATTTAGAAATTAAATGGCTATTGATGAAGATTAGATGTCAAAATTTGACTACTGATGTTAGTCTTTTTTAAAACGTTTTTCTGAATTTCACTTGGTGTGTGTGTGTGTGTGTGTGTCATCAAATTTTCGATCGTTAATTTAACCAACTTCCCATCAAGCTAGAGCTTTGAAATTTTGGGAATCGTTCGTACTCGCCTAACAATGCAATATTTAGACGTTTGCGACAAGTTTTAACTAATATTTTCTTTAATAATGCAGTTTAGTCCAATCACTTGGCGCGATTTCAAAAATTGGCACCAAACTTGGCGATTTTTTTGGAGCTGAACTTTAATTTAAGTCCGTAAAACGGACCAGGGAAGCCACATTTGGCAAAATACCACCAAATAATTCTTGTCATCAAGGGTGATTGGGTTAAACTGCATTCCAACCATTTAATTTACCGGATGAATTAATTAATTTTAGTGAGTTTTAACGCTTTTATGTATTTCACTTGGTGTGTGTCTGTCTCTGCGCGTATCAGTGTGTCATCAAATTTTCTATCATTAATTTAACCAACTTCCCATCAAACTAGAGCTCTGAAATTTTGGGAACCGTTCTTACTTGTCTAACAATGCAATATTTAGATATTTGCGACCAGTTTTATCTAATATTTCAATAATTTTCTTAAATAAACTTTGTCACCATATAAAAACGTTGTTTTTAAAAACGTTGGTTTTTATCTCGAATTATTATAAGATGTATCACATTGTTTTCAAGAAAAATAAATAAATCTTAAGTGAAACAAGTGATATAATTATTACAGAGAGTATTATTTTCATGATTCATTTGGTTTCTCTTCAGATATATTTGAAAGGTAGTGTCTGAATTAACTCGAAAGTATTATTTCACTTTCTTCTCATAACTTTCTCTTTTATTCATTCTGTAAAGTATTTTTAAGATTCAAAAGTTATTTAATAATCAATTTATTTTTGAAATGTCTTTTTAACCATTTAAATTGCGCTATAATGAGCATTGCGGAACGTTTTGAAAAATGCATCCTTGACACATAAATGCTTTCACTTTGCCATCTCAAACAAAACTGTACATCACCGAAAATGTGCACACCAGGTTAATGAGGCTGTTCCAGATTTTCAAATAATATTACCAAAAAGGTTGAGCTTCTGACTAACTTAATCCAAAATTTATAAGAATTCGTAGCTTCCTACGATTTGTAGGATCTTCTAAAAGGACGCTAGAAAAAAAATATTCAAAATCCTCTATTTTATTCCACCTTTCATTTGATATATATATATTTATTTAGATAATTATTTATAACATTTAGAATTACATAAGTTTTTCACCAATTTTTTATTTATATTTGAATAGCTTCCTGATATTTTAAATTTGAAATAACATTTTCGTAAAATTTCAGCTCAAATTTGATTATAAAATAATGAATTTGATACTCAGATTTCTTGAAATAATATATAAGGAGAAAAATTTGAAAATTGCGCAATGCAGTTTTTTTTCTTTTAAAAAATTCTCCAAGTAGTATTTTAACTGAAAGTTTACTTATATTCACAATGAATGTAATACCTTGCTTGATAATTTCTTTATTTTGAGTTAATACAATTTTAAAAAGTTGGGTATTTCAAGAAACATTTAACCACAACGAGCATTTTAAATATAAAAGCTTTTATTCTGATAAAATTCTATATAATATAAACGAGGACCTATTAAAAATTAGCATTGAAAAAAAAATTGCTCTAAATGAGTGAAACATTATGAATAAATTTCATTGAATACTTTTGTATATCTTGAATAACATTGCACACTTAGTTCCCGAGTGTGCGCCACAGACATTCGCTAACAAAATTTTGTTTCTCGTAATAATATTTGAAACATATGCCAAAATTCATTTAATTCGGCTCATGCAATGAATGAGAAAAATGATTCAATATTTTTTTCGGCAAATATCGCTCAATTGTTTACTAAAATGTTCTGCAAATATGAACTATTGATGATTATTGATAGTTACTACTCGCCAGATGGCACTGATAGACATCTTTTTTTGTTTTCAATTTGTGTTTTTATTCCTGTAGACATAAACCATGGAGCATCTATGGCTATGGTTCTGTTTCAATAGCAAGTTTCAAATAACTGTAAGTCTATATGTATGTACCGTTCATTACATTTGTGGTCGTACGAGCCCCAGAACCGAAATTGGTAACATGGCTCCAAGAGAACTATCAAAGCTCACCGTGTTGAGAAGAAGAAAACAAAAAATTTTCTCGATTTAATTATTCGGGTTAAAATCTCCTTAGAAAGTGTGGATTCACCATTGAATCAAGTGAAACTAAAAAATAAACTAGCATTGCTTTCCCAGATAAAAGCGAAAATCGACGTTTTACGAAACGAAAGTTACAGTTTTCTTTCGGATGAAGAACTTCCTAACTTTGAAAACAGTTTGGATAAAATGGAGAAAGACACAAATAATTTGAAGGTGATTGTATTGTATTTAATTTTATATTTAAGTATTGTTAACGTGTTTTTTTTATTTGTATTGAAATTTCATTTCAATGGCGGAGACTGTTACGACCCTCCAAATGGCACTAGTAATCAGATTTTTTTTTACAATTTGTATCATTATTCCTGTAGCTGTGAGCCATCAAGCATTATGTACCAACCATCGCTCAAATAAAATGATCATTTTAGTACACAATATACGGCTCTGTTTCAATATACAAGTTCTAAATAACTCAAAGTCTATCTATACACCGCTCATTACAGACTGTCGCACTTAGAAATAATACAAGGTCTATTGGAGAAGGAGCTCATCATTTTGAGCTACTGTTCAACAAACACCAAAACTGGCACTCTGACCTTCTTACTCCCACTGAATGCAAGTGGAAAGACATATACAAAAATACAACTATATTTTGTATTTTAGTGTCCAGAAATGTAACATTCCTCACCCCGCAACACTATGGTTTTTTTGTGAAATCCTAAACACGAAATAATATATTTTCCTAATGAGGTTTCTGAAAATTAACAAGTCAATCAAATTGATAACGACTATCCTATATTCATTGATATTTTAATAAAGAAGGTCCAAAAATAGCTTGAAACTAAAGTAATCATCAAGAAGAATATAATAGCAAGAACTCCTTTGAGTTAAAATTATTAAAATATTCATATAGTTATTTATATAGCGACAAATCTAAAGTAAAGTCGATTAAAAACTGAGTTCATTTCTAAGGCTACTGAAATGAGCAATTTTGCTTTTGTTCTATACTGACAAGAGTTAAACTGTATGAAGTGGTCACCTTAAAGATAATATTGTCAAATAGTTTTATTTATATAAATAGTTTAATTTATATAATAGTTTTATTTATACATATGCCTTTTTTATATATATCCATAAACTATAATAGCCATAAATAAAGTAGACCTAATAAATAATCACGAAGTCAAATTTCTCGCTGCTTAGTGGTCAAAATTGAGCCTTATTGTAAAGGTCAATGCCGAATACAGCAAAGAAGTTCCATTTGTAGTGAAGGAGGAAAAATATAACTCAAAAGAAAAGAATAAAAATAAATCACTGTTGACCAAAATCATATTAAAACAGAATGTGTTTGTGTCTGAATTAGAAAAAAAAAAGTCTTAACCCATTTTAAGTTCATAATATCAGAACAAGGTTGGGAAGCGAGAATCTCAGTTCCGAGGTGCTATAAGCAAGGAGAATCATTCGGAAAATAAAACTATATCAATTACTATAATTATAATTGAAAAATATAATATAAATGCGATATCATGGCAATTTCAAAAAAGAAATTTTTAATAAAAATTATAAAATAATTATGATTCCGTTGATAATTTCTTAAAATAAAAATATTCGTTACATGACATAATTAAAAGGTATATATATATATATATATATATATATATATATATATATATGTGTGTGTGTGTGTGTGTGTATAGATAGATAGATATAGATATGTATATATATATATATTAAAGAAACAAATAATGTGGTAGGGGGAATGGAACTTGACTCATCGCCCAGAACGCGGCCATTGAACGTCTCACCACCAGAGAGTGCTGCTAATATTTGAGCGACATTCCGCAGGGGGAAAGAAGACGTTTGCACAGGTAGACGCCATTACGGAACCGGAGTGGACACAGTGAGTGTCTGTGTTATCGCGTCTATAAACTTAGTGGCAACAAGGCACAACCTCCTGACGAGGCACAACCTCCTGACTAAAACGAACTGTCTTCGGATATCTGTATTGTGAACATTACTTACGCTTTTCTCAATTAACTATATTCAAGTGTCTGTACATATTAATCGCTGTATATAAGAATAACTAGCTTCGAATAAGTCGAAGTGCTTATCAGTATGAATATCCAGATTTTACAATTGGGGGCTTGGCCTGGAATATATGCAGTGATTAGTTCAGACTTTTCTTGTGAGTGTACATATAAATTTTTTAAAATTTTTCAAAAAAAATATTAAAAATGAACTTGCATTTCCTTTCGGTAGTGGAACGTCTCAAGTGATATTAAGGTATTAGATATTTCATCTTTAATCTGAACAAGGAATCTTACCCTTCATTTCATCAGTGGAAAACCTGAATTGTAAAAGAGGAATTGTTTTTATCATCAGCAAGTGATCAGGTACGAGAATATTTATTTATAATTCCAAAAATGTATGCATCAACGAGAAAAGAGGATCTTGCCCTCGTTGCGCAAGAATTAGACAAAGAAGTACCATGAAAACATTGTTCATTTAAAAAATATTATCGAAAATAGTGATTGTTTCAAGTCGAATCAAGAATTCGAAAAAAATTAATTAAATCAGTGGTTGATGAGAAAAAATCTCGAACTGCTCTTAACAATGAATCTAATCAGGAAAATTTAAATTATTAAGGTTAAAAAAGAAGTCGAACTTGATGAATTAAAACAATTAAGTCCTAATGAGAGAGAGAGAGATTCTTCTTTACAGGAATTGGCTAGTGTTCAAGTCAAGTCATCACCTCAAAGCTTAGAGAATTTAATTAAATCCGTGAAAATATTAACGGTACCCGTTCCATCCAGAGTGGAAAACTTTCATATTTTCTTTAAATCTCTTGAAAAAACATTAATACATAAAATGTTCCTAAAGAACTAAAATCGAAAATTCTACTTAATATCTTAGGAGATAGGACCAATAATGTTTTAATCTATATATAAGTGATGAAGAAATGAGATATTATAATAAATTAAAAGACACTGTTTTAAAACAATATCAACTAACGCCGCAAGAATGTCTTCAATCGTTTCGTTCAGCACATAGATCTCCGAATGAGTCGCATGTTCAGCTTTCTTCTAGACTTTCGACTATGTTTGAATATTATTGTAAATTAAGAGAAGTTTCAGAATTTAAAACATTATTCGACTTGATTAGGTCAGATACACTCATTCAATCCTTGGATCTTGATGGATCCCTCTGCACATATTTGTGTGAGAGCTGGAGAAAAATAGCTAAAATCCCTTGATATGGGTCGAGAATGTGGTCTGTATTTTGTATGTGAAGGTTAATCATTTCGTGAGTTTTCTTATGATTCTAAATTACCAATAGGATTAGAAAATAGGCGTTTGTACAACCAAAATCAAAGGAGATTAATGGAAAAACCTTCAATAAATAGCCGTGAAAAACATTCCTCCAACAATCGTTGCATTGGATGTTTCATATGTAATAAAATTCTCATTTCCCCAAAAATTGTCCACAAAGATTTAAAAATACCCCTAAAATTAATCAATCCAGTGACCATGTTAATATGATAGAAAATAAATTGGTGTTGATAATAATTTAGAGTTGAAAATTGAGACTATATCATTAACAGACATCCACAAAATAATCTAAAATATGTTGACATTTTCATAGATTAAAAATAAAAAAAATCGTAAAAAATAATATTTACCAATTCCTAAAACTTCCATTTGGTCTAACAATTTCCCCCGCAGTTTTTCAGCGATATGTGTTCCATTTATTTCGGGATCTGTATAACGAAGTTATAGTTTCCATATATTTAGATGACATTGTTATTTCATAGGCTAATGAAAAAGAAGGGCTTGAACGTTTGAAACGTGTGCTTGAAGCAACATCGAGGCATGATCTTAAATTAATGAAAATAGTACGATTCGTCTTTCCCCTACGAAAACTGCAGCTGTGTAATATTTCCCGTAGCCAAGAACTGTACAACAAATTCAAAGTGTTTTGGGCTTATGCGGTTTTTTTAGAAAGAACATTCCCAAATTATCATTCATAGCAAAGCCACTAAGTGATCTTCAACGTTTTAGTTTGGTCCAGAACAGAAACAAGCATTCAATAAACTAAAAGACTGTCCGTCTCAAAATTCACTGTTACAATTATACACACAAGGAGCCAAATTAGAATTGATGCTTTGAAATATAGCATTGCTGCAATTTTATTTCATTATGATAGTCAGGGAAAATTCACCCAATTCATTATCTGAGTAAAGAAACTAGTATACAAGAAGAGAAACTTTCTAGTTATGAATAGGAAATTTTAATCATCATCGATAGTTTAGAAAAGTTTCTCCACTATTTATTGGGAACGAAATTTACAATTGTTACAGATTATTCGGCATTTCAAAAGACAATGGACAAAAAGGACTTATCTACAAAAATTCAGAGATGGGCGCGGTTACAATAAGATTAGGATTATGAAATTAAACATCGTCCCGGTTAGCAAATGTTACATGTTGACTCTCTAAGTAGAAGACCCATAAAGTTAATAGCAATCGATGAAGAGACTTAAACAATTACGACATTACAATTGTCTGACGATTATATTATATCTTTAATAGTTCTAATCCAACAAGGGAAAAACAGTCAATTTATCGTTAGAAATGGTATTCTGTATAAAATCGGAAATGGTAAAGATTTGTTGGTTGTACCTGAATCAATGCAAATAGTAGTTAGAGGTACATATACTCAAAGACATTTTGCTCCTAAAAACACTGAGGATATTGTATGGCAAGATTTTTATTTTCCTAACATTTAAAAGTGCATCTAGAGACAATTTGCGTTGAATGCATCCTGATAAATGGAAAACGTGGACAATCTAAAGGATTTTTGCACCCTATACCAAAAGAAGATGTGCCTTTGAATACTCTTTATATCGATTTTGTAGGACTTTTTCACCGACAAATAAGATATATAAATATATTTTTATTGTGATGGATGCATTTGCGAAATTTGTATTGTTTTACCCCGTGAAATCGACAACTTCCCAAGTAGCTGTAGAAAATTCAAAACTTTAACAAAGCACATTTGGAAATCCAGTAAGGATAACTTCTGACCGAGACCCAGCTTTTGTATCGAAAGAATTTACCAAATTTTGTGCTGAAGAAAATATTTAACATATCACTATCACAGCTGGTATACCGAGAAGAAATGGGCAGATAGAGTTAATCCACACAATATTGATTCCTGTTCTTGCTAAACTTACGATTGAAGACCCCATGAAATGGTATAAATATGTTGCTGCTGTACAGAGAACCATAATCAGCACTAGAAGAAGCACAAGGAAATCCCCTTTCGAGCTCTTCACCGGATTGAAAATGAAAAACAAGGAATATTTGAGAATATTGGAAATATGGAGAGAAGAGCAAATAGATACCCAGGTGGAAAAACTTACTGAAGATAAGGAAGAAGCAAGAAAGAATATCCTACGAATTCAAGAGAAAAACAAGAGGTTATAAGACAAGAAAAGGAAGAAACCAACGAAATACCAAGTTGGTGATATTTTTGCCTTACAGAGAACCCAGTTTGGTGTTTTCAAGCTGATATCGAAATTTTACAGACCATATAAAATAAAGACTGTTCATCCCCATTACAGATACGAAGTGGAGAAGATTGGAAATCGTGAGGGACCACAGCGTACGACTACTGCAGCCTATCATGTGAAGGCTTGAGCAATGAATTTCTAAACCAATACCTGCAAACTATCTTTTTGTGTAATTTCTTTGCTTTCTTTTGTTTATTTTTCATGTAAATCTAGATGCACAGATTCCTGTTGAGGGCTACAGCAGGATCAGAATAGACGGTTGTTGAGATGAAACTTGTCTATTCGTTCAGAACGTGGCCTTAGAAATGAATACGCTTCAGCACCAGAGGGCACTGCTACTGGCAGAGAACATTCGCTTGGCGAGATGAAATGCTTTTTGCTGGAAGACGCCAATACAGAGCTGGATGGACACACAGAGTGTCTGTGATATCGCTTCTATAACATTTTGCGGTATAAGTGCACTAGCACAAACATAATTGAGATAAACTGTCTTCCCATATTTGCATTGTGAACATTACCTACACTTTCCATAATTAATTATACTTAAGTGTCTATACATATTAATCGCTGTATATAAGAATAAATAGCTTCGGATAAACCCCGAAGTGCTCATCGTTATGAATACCAGGACATTATACATATATATATATATACTATAATATTATATCTATGGAACTGCATCGAAAATTTTCCCCCTTAATTAAATAAAAAAAATAATTTCTTTTCATATATTTCAAGTTCGAAATATATTTCATATTTTGGAGGAAGATAATTTTTTTAATGAGTAATGGTTTGTGTGTGTGTGTGTGGAACGCATACATCGGATAAGATAGTACTTTGAATGCATTTTCGTATATTATATTAAGTGGGTATTAATGAATATTGTGTTTTGAATTTTGCTGTAAAACTTAAAGGGGATTATAGATATCATGATAGAAAGATATACATGTCTAAGTAATCTCTAATTCACCTTATACACTTACATAATAACTTATTACACTTGAAAAGAAAGGTCATTTTCCTTACATTATCCGAGTGCTTAAAATGAAATATACATGATTGATAGTGAAAATAATGTAAATAAGAATGTTAATCTTGTTTTTGGATTTGGTAATCTCTTGAACACTTAAGTTATATTGAAACTTTAAGTGCCGAGCTATAGAATTTGATTGTATTCATTTATATATAAAAAATCGCCAATTTCCTTTGTAGGTAACAGCGAAATCTTGCATTTAAATAGAAATAAAATATACTCTCAAAATTAAACGCTCGATTATTTAGACTTTAACAAATTCTGTCTCAAACCCGGCACGGAAGGGAAAATATTTATGGTGGATCAATTCCTAAGCTATCATTTTCTTATCGAACGATCTTTTCTTTTTGTTAACATGACATGTAGAAAGGAAGGTATGTAATCTGATCGAAAAAGACCAAGTTGTTAGAAAAAGTAATCCTTAATATTATCATTCAAAAGTGTGGATACATGATTTGTCTTCCTAATAGCGTATAATCAGAATAGCTTTAGAAGAGTTTTAGAATAATTCACTCGGGATAAAAACAGGAGTATATAGAATAAAAATGATTGTAAAATAAAGTTCTCCTTTAATAACAACAACTCAAGAGAGAACACATTATTCAAATTATTTTCAAAAAAATATAAAATTTTTACATATAAATTGTACTCAAAAGTTTTAAAAAATAATTTAACAGAATTTTATATAAATGAATTTAGATTTCTAAGAGTAAATTATTATTAGGTAAATATTTCTTCAAGTAACTTGAAAATCAATTTAATTTAAGCAATATAATTAATTAAATATTCATCTCTGTATTCGATTTAAATAACGTACATTTCTTAATTTAGTTGATTAAACATCTAACTCATAAACAAATATATATATATATATATATATATATATATATATGGCATAAATCAGCTACCCAGTAACGAGAACTATGGAATTCCAAGTATTTATTGAATGCTCGGGGGTTTTCTTCATAGGGAGAAGACTGGGACAACGTGTTACAATGCTTGATAACAGTCAAACGAACTTTGACTAAGGGGGATGACTATATTTACATAGGAAAAGTCAGAAGAGTTAGTGAAACGGCAAATTCCCTTAACGCCATGATTTATGGGATTTTCCAAGACTCCTACTTATTATGTATTTCTAGACAGAAACGTTACTAAGTCTACAAGAAAGGTTTAGTGTCTGGAGGGGAAATGATGACTAGATATTGCAACGTCTTGCATCATGTAAGTTTTACGTTAAAGGTTACGAGTACAAATATAATTTTTTATATTACATCCCCCCTTTAAAAAACTCCACTAAACCAGTTCAAAATAAAGTATCACCCCTTCACTAGTTCTTCCATTCACAATTTAACAATAAGAACTTTCTATAGTACCTAGATTAATATAAAAATTTTCAACACAAAGAGCGTAATATACTACACCCCTTTTACAAGAATATCTAGCATATTGCACATTACAACAGTTTAACAAGTTTACAGCATCTAGTAAGACAACAATTTTCCAAGACTACCTACCATATAAAATCACACAATTCTTCAAGAGCATCTAACATATACAAAATAATGCAATATTTTCTTAATTAAATGCATAAATTAATACAACAATTTTACGAAACTAGTTTTTCCACATTTTTTTTAACTTCCGTTAATCAGCTATGTATAAAGAAATAAGCATGGTTGTGAAATTAGCTACATTTTAGAACATAGTCGATCTCAGTCTGAAAATGTTACTATTTCTTTAATATTAATACAAATTTAATCAACACTATATGCAATACAGTAACAGAATCATATTTTGGAAACATAATGTATATAACTTATTCATGACTTCGTCTTAAATTTTCAGGTGCGTGATATTTTCGTAATTTCGAAACATGCACTTTTTCTGAATTCTCTGTAGTATGAGCATTTGTTTTATTTATTTCGTAATTGACGTTAGAAATTTTTCTGAGAATCTTATATGGTCCACTAAATGTTGAAGAAAGTTTCCTAGTATTTGTATATTTGAATTCTTCATAAATAACCAAATTATTTAGATTAAACTCTACATCAACAAATCTAGCATCATAATGCATTTTATTTCTTCATGATATAGTTTTGTTCTCTCAACCGAAACTAGTTTCTCAGTATCATCTGGGTGTATTGGTAAGTGCCAGTAACCCGAAGCTATGTCTAAGTTTGAAAAATAATTACTTTGAACTAATTTATCTGTAAGTGTTTCAATTAAAGATAGCGGTTCAGCATCCAATCGAGTAATTTGGTTCAGTTTCCTAAAATCAATACACAATCTGCTTTTTTTTTATTTTCGTCATTTTTATAAACAAGCTTTACTGGTGCAGAATGTGGAGATGAACTTTCTTTAATCACCTTAGACTTTAATAATTCATTAATTTGACTATCTATTTCTTCCTGTTGTTTCGGTGACTTTGATATGCGCCTAATGATATTTGTAACTCTGATGTTAGCCTCACTCTTTGTGGTTCTGTTCTTACAGTTCCTACATCATGTTTAGCAAACACGTCGTCGTAACTTTCTAAGATTTTCTTTAATTCAAAATTTTCATCGCTGTCTTTTGTTTTCGATTTATCTTCGATTTCAATCTGATAATGTGTGCATCCATTATCAGAATCCGTCTCGGATGTATTCGAAAATTTCAGGGCATTATTTTTATTTTTACTCTTTTCCTCATCCTATTTTTTGCTACAATTATTTTATCTTTATTTAGCTTTTCTTACGTTTTTATCTCCATAAAATTCCCTTTTTTAATTTCTGTTCTAGTTTTATCATTTTTTATTTCAACTTCAGAAATACTTTCCTTAACATTATTTTCAGGATTGATATACAAAGACAAATCGCTGCCTTCGGAACTGGAGGAGGAACGTGACTTTATATTGGGGTGCATAACCCTCACGGGCTTTAATCCCCAGTTTTAATTAATTAGTTGAAGGTGAGACAGAACTTTGGTTTTCAGCTTGCCCAGAAGTTAATTCAAAAATTGAAAAAATAATGAATTGCCAGAGTAAAAAAGTTAAACGAGCAATGCTTAGTTATTAATTTTACAATTAACATTAAAAGTTATAATAACTATGAATCAGTAAAATTTTAAAAATTAAATTTAAATTTAAGTTATTAGATATTAGAATCTGAGTAGTCCATTTTATTTGCAGAATGGACATTAAGGTATAGTCAGAGTGCTGACGACGAGAAAGAGAAGATTCTTGAAGGTGGTTCCTATTTATCTTAAAAGTTTTAAATTTTTAAATAAATGCTATTGATTATTATTACTGTTAAGTGAGGCTAATATTAGTGGCGTTGGTAGAAGTATCTTGACTTTTTCCTCATGTCTGGTTAAGAAGAAATTGAAGTCGATTCTTGAATGTGGAGAGGGAGCGTTTCTATTGGATGCTGGGTGCGCTCCTATTGGCTTTTGATGATGCTTGTCATTTTGAAGTAGATTTTGGCAGGAAACGGTGTAGAAAAATGATGATGATGAGAAATTGAGAATTAATCAAGTAGAATTTCACGTGGTCTGTGCAGAAGTTGATTATTACTGATTGGAGTATATTTCTCTATTGCCTGAATAGTTCTGTTGGTGGAGATATCGATATTATTGTAGAAGTTTTTCGCTAGTTTCTTGATGAATTGCTTGATGGTTGGGAAATTTAATGAATTTCTGATATCAGCAGTGCGCATGTACCAGTGTGCTTTTACTATAGTTCGTAGGATGCTGGATTGAGAGCTTTCTAGGATATCCATAGTAGTAGGTGCACAGTGGGCCCAGACAGGGGAGGCGTAAGTCAGGATAGGTCTAAGCATCAGTGCATAGATAAGCATCTTGTTGGTTCTATTTAATGTAGAGTCTCTCGCGAGAAGGGGAAAAATTTTACTGACTGCTGCTTTATATTGCTGCTTAATTAGTATTACGTGTTGTTTGAAAGTGAGTTTCTTATCTAACGTAAACCGAGGTATTTTGTGGACCCGGACCAGGGGATTTTGTTATTGTTTAGATATATGTCAGGTTCAATGTTTCTATTATTTTTATTAAAGAAGACGGCCTCTGTCTTGGAAACATTCAGGGCTATTTTCCAAGTTGAGTACCATACTTCTAAGTCTTTGAGGTGGTTGTTTAGTGCTTGGCCTATGTTTTTCGGGAAGTAGTGACGTGCTAGTATCGCAGTGTCATCTGCGTACACGCAGAGAGTTGTGTCTGGATGTTTTGGGATGTCGTTCACGAAGTTCGGAACTGGAGAAGTTGATCAACTTTCTCCCCCTCTGCATAACTTGTTTCACATAATCAATTACCAATTGAAACTCCATACAACTCTTTAATCCCAAGAGAGCGTAAGGTAAATCGGTATCAAGTATAATAAACCATACCGATCTAACCAGATTACCAACTTTAAGGTCTAAAGAGCATGTTTTGTTCAGTTTTAGTATTCCTTTAGTCCGCTTAATATTTATTACCTTATACTCCTTACCCGAAGCATTTAGTTTCTTAACAATTGCAGAAGGAATAATATTAATAGAAGAACCCGTATCGATGTTCAGCAATATATTATTGAATGAATTCGAGTTATCATTTATACTTCTTCCTTTATTTTGTACTACCCTTTTTGCTTTTTATAAATCCGGATACAAGCAATTGTCATTATTTTGGTCGTGGTTGAGGGACTGTTTCAGCTTCATACTATTAATTCACACACAAATATCCTCAATGAAAGCATTCATAATTCCTAACTGCTCGCAAAACTTACAGGAGTTGGAGGGTAAATTTTGTAACTCATGTGTCTTGGGAGCTTTTGAGGCCTTCGTATAATTAATATATTTAGATTTTAGTTTATTAATTTTAACCTTACATTCGTAAGCTTTATGGCCCAGTTGTTGGAAATTGTAACAATGAATTTGAGACTGTTTTCCTACCTCAATATTAGCAGTAAGCACACGATTAAAATATTCTGACTGCTTCATTTCTCTTTTAAATGTTTCATAAACTCTCAACTTGGTTTTAAATTCTATTATAGAAGCCCAAATAACATTATTTTATTTTGTGTTGAATCGTTTATTCCTTTAACAACATAAGTTATTAAAGCTTTTTTGTCAATGTTATTTTGACGAGAAATTTTTTTCATTGAATAACCACAGTCCTAAGGGGATTCATTACTTTTCATTTTACGTTTTTGTAATATTTCATGAACCTCGGCAGAATTGAAAGATATTTTAAACTCTTAATTAACAGTTCTTTTAATTGTCTCGACGAGTTAATACTGGAATCACTCATAATCACTAATAAAGCATTTCTACTAAGACATCATTTTACATAAATAAAGTTATGAACTTGATACAACTAGAGTAACTCCATTTGGGCTTCAAACTTTTCCATCCAATTTAAAACATTTTCATGTCTCATTTCATGAGCTATCATGCACTCGATGACGTTAAAACTCACAATTATTTTTTGCTCATTGTTGGTACTTACATTATTAACACTGCTGTCTATTTTAAAAACAGTATCATCACACTTTTTATTTTCGTATTGCACTGATTTATCGTATTTCTTCAATTCATTTGTTTCTTTTTCTGATACATCATCAGTTGTTAAGGAATTTTTAAGTATTTCAAAATCGCACAGACAAGTTATAATATTTTTTCGTTATTTCAGATTTCGTCCCTTCACCAGCGATGCTTAGAACATCTCACAAGTTTTAATTAATCCATTTATTTTAAACTTAATTACTATTTCTTTTATTATCTCTAAGAATTCATTATCTCCAATTTTAAAATTAAATCCTTCGAAATTCAAAACTCTATTACGATTTAATTAATCTATCAAGCAACTTAATCGTTGAGGATTTGCTTTCTTTTAGAGCAACGCAAACTATTTCAATACCACTCAAATATATTTTTGATACATTAAAATCAAATATTATCAATGTTGTTTCAAATTTTACTTAAACAACAAATTTAAATCAAATTACTTATTGACATTACAATTTTGAATTTTTGCTTTAAATCATATAAAAAACATCAAATTTAATAAACATGTTATTTTCAAATTTTAAAATAGTCTTCATAGTTATCTCCACAAGTATCATCGTTTAAAAATTAAAAAAAAAAATTCATCAAATCCACGAAAGGGAAAAAATTATTTCAGGAACACTAATAATAAAAAGTTCTCACCAAAAAACAAAAGCAGACTAAAGAGGAGAAGAAAAACAATGAGCCGATTCCTTGTATTTCATCCTTTCTTTCCAATATCGAAAACCTGCAGAAAGACCAGCATCTATAATCCCCGACCGGTAAGCAAACGAGAAGTTCAGATGCGATGACCTTGTATTGCAGTAGAGTCCAGCATTTTGTACAGTGATGATTATCTATGCTTCTTGCCTCACTATTGCTGATTAAATTTCAAGTATTTCAACTTTTTAACATCAGGGTTTCCATAAGGTTTTTTTTTTTTTATACTTTCAGCCCGGTATTAATCTGTAGGCTTCAATCAGGATCGTTATTTATCTTTCAATACTAGTTAAAAGTTCTTATCATCTATTCCATATATCTTAAGTCGTTAAATTTTACCATCATATTTATGTGTTCGTCTTATGCCGGTAACACTCTTTGCACTTCCAGTGTTCGTTAAGATCCTGCTGGCTTTACATAAATCAGCGACCGAATAACGAGAACTATGGAATTCCAAGTCTTCTTTGAATGCTCGGGGTTTTCTTCATAGGGAGAACACTGGGAGCACGTGTTACAATGCTTGATAACAGTCAAACAAACTCCGACTTAGGGGGACGACGATATTTAAATAGGAAAAATCAAAAGAGATAGAGAACTGGCAAATTCTCTCAAAGCCATGATTTATGTGGTTGTCCAAGACTCCTACTGGTTCTGCGTTTCTAGACAGAATCGGTACTAAGTCTACTGGGTAGATTTAGTGTATGGAGGAAAAAAGATGACAAAATATTGCACAGTCTTGCATCATGTAAGCTTTACCTTAAGGGTTACGGATACAAATATCTTTTTTTTATATTACACACACACACACATATATATATATATATATATATATATATATATATACATAAATGTACGTGTATTGTATCATGAAAATTTATCATCTCTTTCTTTTTATTGTAATTTTTCTTATCACTAGACCTTTTATTTCGTTTTTAAATGATGGTTTCCGTTTTGGAATCTCTTTTCTTCTCTAGTATGTAAAAGATCTGTTCGTTCTAACGCGTGATCTCTCTGCAAACATTTGCTGTGTGAGCTATGCAATATCACGTGTTTTATTTTGACCTAGTTTGGAATTATATTTGCATGGATTACTAATAACTATTGTCTTATTTTGTCAAATATCAAATCAATAGTTACATGGCCAAAATATATAATAAACCACCAGAATCACTGGTGTGGATATCCCAGATTTTTTCAAGATAACTGGATAGGACTCTTGGGCTAAAACTCAATTGATTTTGACATTGACTCATCGAACCGTATGAACTTTAACCTTTATTTCAACAAGAATGCCCTATAAAAGAAATTCAAGTACTAATTTCTTTTTTCTCTTCGAAATGTATTCTTCATGAAAAGTATGATTTTGCAATGAAGAAAAAAATAATAATTTGTATTCCAGCACTTGTGAATAATAGTGATTAACAGCGACAAATTTTAAGAGTGTAATTTTTTTTACTATTCTGAATTATAATGTAAAAATTTATGATTCCTATTTAAGTCATAGAATCTGAAAGCTTGATTTTTTTTTAAAAATGGTGTTGCCTTTCATTGGTTTTTATAAATTGTAAGTCAAAATCAATAGCTTATATAATATTGATTTAGATAGCTTATATAATATTTATTTTATTTTTTGAAATTTTAATTTTATTTATCCTAAATGAAAAATTTTTTATTGATGGATTTTTTGATGACTTTTTTTTGATTGATATGGAGATAAAGAAGCAAATATGACCAAATCAAATAATAAATCTGAACTTCGAAGTCCTAGAAATCAAATTCACAGATATGTGCAATAAACTTGTTATGACTAAAGTAATATATATATATATATATATATATATATATATATATAATAGTTAAAATGTTTGAATAATAAATATGAAGAATTTAATCCGCATAATTAATAGAAATTTACAAATATCTCTAATAACTTGAGGAACAATGCCTTAATTGAATGTATTAACTGTTATGACAAAACTAAAAATTAGGAGAAATTTACTAGCTTCTTAACTGAAAACTATATGCAAACTTGAAAATTCCCTGAAAATATATGCCAACTTAAACGATTTCTCAACAAAAGAAGTCAATGGAGCATAATTTGCTCAAAACTTCCAAGAAAAATTGAAAATAATCGGGTAATTAAGATTATCTACCCCAATGATATTATAAGGATAAAAGGATGCCTATTAATTTAAGATAATTACTTTCTATAAAATACTAATAATCCATTATAATGGCTAATGACCACTGCCAAATTATTACAAATTCAAAACAATGTAAATAAAAATCCTTTTCCATGAAGGTCATTAATGCACGGATGTCCACCTGTGTAGTTCTCAATGAACAAACGCATGAAATTAAAGTTGGAACTATTACATCATCCATCGTAACCACCTGATTTATTCACCAGTAACTTTTGCTATTTTCAAACTCAAAAAAAGAGGAAAAAAAAAAAAACAGAAAAGAAAATTGACCCTGTGGACAACGGTTCACTTTGAACAAAGACATCATCACCAAAGAAATGTCTATTTTGAGAACCTTTCAAAATCTGTTTTTGGATGGTTTAAAATTTGAGGAAATCTTTTAAAAAGTGTTTTGAGCTAAAAGGAGATAATGTTGAAAAATGAAACAAAATTTACCTAAATTAGTTTTATTTTTATCTTTTTCTATGGACTTATTGATTAATTCTCGCAAATGAAATAAAAGTTAATTACCATCATTTTCAGGCCTATGAGGCTCCTAATTTTCTACCTCAGACTGTCATAGGAGACAGAGGTGAATTAAGAGAGAAATAATTTAGAATTAGATTTAACTTTTTCTGAAGAGAGTATAGAATTGAAAATCAAAGCATTGTGCTCAAATCTGACATTCCATTTATTCTGAGACCTTATCGTACTTTTCCTACAGAAGGAAAAGAAATGAAGAATCAAGCTGAGAAATTAGTACTAGCTGGAATAATAGAAAAAATAATAGTCCCAATTTAGCTCAAGTTAATGTAGTTGAAAACGTGAAGAAGGGGGAAAGACGAGATTATGCTTTGATTCAGAATATTAAAGGCTTTGTGTAAATCAAATTCTTAATCATTACTTCTTATGGATAATTTATTAGATAAATTATATCAAGAAAAAAATTTCTTCTCCTTAGACTTAGCGTCATGGTAATGGCATGTACTTTTTCACCGAAAAGAAACTGAAATATTTGCTTTTTGCACTGATTTTGACTTATGTAAATGGTTCAGATTACAATTAGGTATAAAAGTAGCCCCTACAATTTTTAATGATTTAATTCGTGAAACATGAACGAAATATGAAATTGATTATGTTTGCAATTTTTTCAATGATAACATTATGTACTCTTAAGAAAAATAATATTGGAACCATCTTAAAACAAAATCTTTTATATTTGTCAAAAGGAAAGTACTGGTATATCACTCAAATTATTCATTTTTTGCACAAACTAAAATTAACTTTTTAAAATATGAAATTGAACAATAAAAATATGAAACCACATATATTTTACTATAGAAGATATTAAAAAAATAAGGGACTACAAAGTAATGTAAAAATTTTCAAAGTTCTTGAGTTCAATAAGTGTAAACTATAACTTAATTCCAGAATATGCTAAGCTTAGTTATCCAATTAATCAATCGTTGAAAAAACATGTAAATTTAATTGGAATAATGAATTTCAAAATGCGTTTGAAAATTTAAAACAAATTTTAATTAAAAAAATTCAACATATCACGCTTTGGATGATGCAAGATAAAAAAAGAAATTTTGGAGCTGTGTTGAAAACCCTTATACCCCAAATATTTTACTCATAATTGATAATAATTTTAGAACTTTAAGAGACTATGAAAACGATTATGCAATAAATGAATTAGACTAGCTTGCCAAATAACACATGCTTTAGAAAAAAAATTTTATTACCTTCACAGTAAAAAAAAATGTCATTCAAATTAATAAAGAGTTTCCTGTTTCGCTGAAAAAAGTTTAATTTTTTAAAGGTAGATTATTCCTTTGGTAACTTAAGTTAAGTATGTAAATTTATGAAATAAATTATTTAAGCTTCTTTTAACTTTGAAACAAATATGTTGTTAAGCACCCGGTTTCACATCCTCTTCAACATTCAATTTAGTTTCTCAACATTAATGAAATCATATCATAACAAAAATGATAATTTATGCGGATCTTGAAGTCGAAGATCTAACAATTAATAAAAAAGTAAAGCACGTATAAAATAGCCCCTACTACAAGTAAACCATTAGAATGATTAGAATGTATACTCGTATATGTACATAGTGGAGAAGTTTTAACTACTATAATTAAACAAAAAAAATTATTTATATTATCCTTGAGGATATATCGAGATATGACTGGGCTTTTCTTTGAAAGAAATGAAAATTCTGAAATTTATGTAGATGTCTTAAAACAAGTCTTTCAAATTCAAATTTCTGAAAAATTTGATACTGAAAGAAATACTGTATTTACATTTTCAAAATTTAAAAAGAAATTCATAAGAACCAGAATATCAAACATTTGTTGACTATTGCTTATCAACCTTAAACTAACTTTAAAACTGAACGCGTTTATCTATCCATAGGTGTAATATATAAGGCAGAAAGAAAGACCAAACGAGAAGTAGAATATTGGAGAAATTATAAATTAATAATCCACACACGTTTTAATCTAGAATGTTTTGATTTAATGAAACTTTCTTAATCTAAAAATTCTCTTTTAAAAAATGAAAATCGATTTGTTGTTTTTTCGAATCAACAGTGTTATTGTTTTGTTAATAGTTTTTATAAATAATTTTGCTTTTAAATGCACATAGGGGAAACTAAGATCAAAAGGAAAACATAACCTTAAAGGCTAAAAGTAATGCAAGAAAAACTTGTGTAAATAGAGGAGGCAAAGATAGTCTAAACATTTCAAATCAGAAACCCACCAGAAACCGCAACTGAATTCTTCACAGCGTCGAGAAAGCTACAATAAATAATTGCTGAACTGAAACTGGAAATTTCATAATACCAATGAATTTAGTATTAGAAACTGAGTATTAACGTGAGTCTTCTCTGTTTAATTAAAATTTTAAATTATGCTTCAGGAATTAAAGGTGATTTCTTAATATTATAGCAAATCCTTTTAAACTTCGTTTTCTGTATGCATCAATTTAGCCTGACTGGCACTGATAAGCAAAAAAGGTTATTTTAATGTAAAAACAGACTTTCTTGAGGAAACTGTTAACTTTTAATTTTTTTATAATGTAGTATTTGATATCAGTTATTGTACAAAAGAATGAACAGTGATATGTGATTACAAAATGAGATAAAATAAAAAATTATATAGATGATTTAATAATCAAAATTATATAGATTTAAAAGTTTAGCAGAACTTACATTTATAAAATTAGGTTACAGCAGCAGATTAAAGAAACATAAATTATTTTTCTAATGTAGAACATTTCATAAGATAACCAATGATATTTGAAGAGAAAATAATCAAATGCTACCAAATATTTTGCAAAAATAAAAGTAAGTTTTAAATGAAACTTTAACCTGTTTTCGTTTAAAAGCGAATAATTTTATTGAATTTTATCATTAAATACAAATTATTTTTCAAAATGTAAGTATTGGACTAAGTATGTGCGTTATATTATTTATAATACATTTATAAATGATGGGCTGTTTAATATCAGATTTATACAGGGTGTTTACCAAAAAATATCTAAATTTTGATAAGCTATTATTATAAAATTAAAGAAATTATATACATTTTAGAGGCTGATTAAATAAAAAAAAATAATGCCTTTTAAGCCTGAAAATTATAAATAGCCACATATACACAACCAGACCCATGAATGATTTCCAGTGGATAATATAACTCATTTCAAATTTTTTTTACTATGTTTGAAATTATAGTTTGAGTAACGGTAGATCTTTGTGTTTTTCAATTCATCAGTATTCCTTGGTTTTCAAATGCATTCATAATTAAGGATATAGCTTTAATTATGAGTCCATAAAATAAGGATAATGCTAGTTCCTACAAATAAAGATTCAGAAACACAAAACAAACGTGACTTATTTGTAAAGCCTATTTATTAAACAAAAGATAAAGAACCAAAACGATGGTGTATGTATGATACCATTCATTAAACTACTATTTTGCTCCCTGGAGGAATTACAAAAGTATCTCTCTTACAAAAACTTACCATTACATAGTTGTTATGATAGAGAATAACTTGTATGTCTCCCAGACGATGAAATACAGTCTGCACAACGCCTAGAAATGCTGAGTATCAAATTACCGTGCTGATGAAGGGAAGATTATTCTACTGAGCAAGCAATGTTTTCCCCAAGTTCAGGTACACATGTAGGAGGTAGTTGATGGGCTGTAACTCGTTGTCGAAGCATGTCCCACACATGCTCTATCGGATTTAAATAAGTGAGAATACAAGTCATTCCATACAGATGATATCTTCAGATTGAGGTTATTCATTTGCAATGTTTGCACGGTGAGAACTGCCATTGTCGCACATAAGCACAAATTCTGTGCCCATGGCACCCTTAAACAAACGTACATACTTTTCCAGAATGATGTTCCAATAAATTTGACCTATCGTGGTTCCTAATTAAGCATGTACATCTGTTCTGAAGCGCAGTACAATTCCACCCTAAACGAGCAATCCTGACCACTGTAACGGTCTCGTTCAATGATGCTGCCTTGGTGGTAGCGGGTATCTGGGGTTCTGCATATGAAAGTCCGTCAAGTTAAACCTGAACTCATCGGAAAACATCACACGAGCTCACTGTGACATGTACACATTGCATGTTCTCTATTCTAGGCTAACCGCATTTTACAGTGAGTTGCCGTGAGCGTAACACACCCGACAGGCTTGCGAACATATAGACCAATATGTTCCAAATATCTGTACACAGTTTGCCTTGAAACTGTCGTATCCGTGGCTGAAAATAACTGACGAGAAAGGTATGATGCATTGCTTCGTCTCCTTTTTTTTACAGTCATTGCCACATACCTGTCGTCATTCGCCGCTGTAACTCGGGACGACCTGTACTGTAACGGCGACTGACATTTTTATCATTTTGGATTCGTTGCTCAAACCTAGAGATGACACTTCTGGCAACTCCAAGTTCCTCGGATACTTCCATCTGAGAACGCACACATTCCAGGCGGCCGATAATTCTATTAGGTAAAAAATCATCCACATGCATCCTCTGTGTCGTAAATATTCGGTTATGGCACTGAGCGGCTTACAGATCACTTGAAAACAATTTTACTTCTTTGCTACCATTTCTTATATATACATCTCTTTTACTTTCGTCATTATGATGTACTATCGGCGTCATCTGATGGCTTCCGGTAATTTTCGTATTATATTTGAAGATGTGCGAGATAATTCTAAAGGTTCGATTTTCGTGAGATTCCGAATTATCTTCAATTTATGGACATGAGTGTAAAACAGAAACACATTATCTTTTAAAAAGCCCCAAAGAAAAATATTGTAAGGAAGTAAATCAGGGCTTCTTGGAGGCCACTGATTAAGAACAAGGGTGTCATCTTTGTGACCAATCTGCCTCATCAAACCACTGGATATCGTTCATGTTTCGGACGATAGTCCCATTGAGCATTTGTAATTTTATACACTTTGAAGTAATACTTTTATTTTAACTTTTACCAAAAGATGTGAACACTCTTAGGTTTTTAACTGCAACTCTTAAAATTTGGGATATTCTTTCATAAATACCCTGTAGAATTGCATACAATCAACATTTTCAATAATAAGAGTTTTGTTTTGGCGTTATGTGTAGCTGAGTAAGAATTTAAAGCAGTTTTACTACAATAAAATAAACTAAAAATTTTTACTGTATTCACTTTCTAAACATAGTCAAAATGTAAGATAAATTACTCTGAAGATGTTACATCTCTTCCATATGTATATTTTGTTTTGCGGATTTTTAGGTAATAAAATTAAATTATTCCAGAAAACCTATTCGTTTCCTTCACTTTGTGTTTGGCACGACATAACCCAAGAGGATTCAGTGCCAGGCATTCAATAAAAATAAATAAATAAAAAAAAAAACCTACAAGGTACTTCCAAAATTTAGCCTCCAAATAAATATTTTTCTTTTCATTCCTTTTTTTCTTTGATAAAAAATAAATTTATATATTGCATCAGAAGTTATTCCTGTAGCAACCTTAAAATATGTGTGTGTCTGCTTTTGACATCAGTAAACATTATATTAAGACTGTACCATCCAAACATTTACAGGTATTCAAACTGAAAGGAAATCCTTTTTCTAAAAGAACTAGTAGATAAATATTTTAAAAGAATATTTTATCTACCATTTTATTCAGGATAATGCTTTATAAACGTAGCAAACGACTATTTTTCTTATATATACTTATAAGTGTGTGATTTATATTGAAGAAACAAAACTTTTTTATCACATTTATTATTTATAGCATTTTGGTCAAATTAATGCTCATAAGTAGAAAAAAAATGTTTTTTGAAATATTTGCAACATTCGAAGAAAGAGGGAGAATTTTTTTTATCAGAAGAGTTCTAAGTTTCCATCTTCTATAAAACTGATCCAAGCTATTCAAATTAAGATTGATTTAATTATTTTAAAATGTTAATTGCTGAAAAATGCAAAAAAATTTAGATTGAGCTAAAAAAGAATGTTTTACTCTCAAAATATAAGTTATTAATTTAAAGAGAATAAACTATCTTGGGTTTCATATGTTCAAATAAGTACCGGATTTACGATCTATAATACCTTATTGTTCTGATCTTACTGCCCTGAAACTTATTTTATTAGGTAAACACTGCTGACGTTCCTCTGACATATTATAAAAGGAAGGATAATGAACTTTCCTTAAATAAATCTTCCTTCTTGCCAACTGTAGCAGATATGCAAATCTCAAACTGTTATTTATATGATACATTTAGTTCCTACTTAAAATCACTGATTTCTGTATATTCTCATATCTAAATTTTTCTGACTCTCATTAGGAAGTAATCTCATTCAGAAATGAAATTTAAATCCTATAAACTAAAGAAAAGTTTTCCTACTTCGAACATCCCTGACAATAATGATGATCAGATTCTACAATATCGTTGATTTCAGAACATGAATAATTTAGAATTTTTAAAAGCCCCTGAAGAATCGAAATGGGAAGTAATGCTTATTTTTTGTTGTTAACATAGTTACTACTTTTTTCCCCTGAGAATTGCTAATTTAAAAAAATTTTCACTAAAAGTCTTCGTTTTTTAAAAAAATTCTGTACATTATTTAATTGAATTTTTAAGAATATGACTTTAATAATGTAATATATTTTTAACCTTTATGTAAAGTTATATTTTTAAAAGTAATTATAATTAATTCTTTTTTTTTTTACTTTATGTTTCGTACAATAAATCCCATGACCACTTCCTGCCTGGAAATTCCAACAGACAGGAATGGACTAAAACACTCCAGTTTAGATATAAAATGCAGATATTCAGAATTCATCACTGAAATTTTATATTAAATTGTAAGACTTCGAAGCCAACATTAAATAATCAATTATGTAGGCAATGTTTTAAAGTAAATTTGTGCAACATTTTAATTTGTCCTATTTTCATTTATTGAGCTAATGAAACAAACCAACTGAAAACTATGTAGAAGAACAAGTGGATATTTTAACGCAAATTATCCACATTTGTTTACTTTTTTGTAAAACATATTACAAAAAACTAAGCAATTACTGAGCTATTTATATTTTTTTAGGACATAAATACTGTTTTCTGTTTTAAATGATTGTATGTACAAGACAGCACACGATATAAGTGATAACATTATGATATTATTATCAAATTTCAGTTTATTCGACGATGAGTAAAGATGTGTATCTAATAAAACTTACAATTAATTTGACACACAAGGCTCCAAAGATTTCTTTTAACAGTTGGTTTTACCTCGCCTGCTGCTGTGATATTAAATTCACTAATATTCAATGTGCTTTTATTAATGTACAAAATTTATCGAAAATACTTTTTAAATGTAAGAATTATCATTATTTTATTCAGATTTTATGAAACATGTTATATATTCAAATACATCTAAGTGAATCCTTAGCACAAAATAAAGATAATTTAAATACCTTTTTTCCGCAAGGATCTCATTATATTAATCAATCCTTTTACAGTGGTAGAAAAAGGTAAGAAACTAATCACAATGAAAATTAAATTTCTTAATTTTCATTGTCGTGGTACAAAATAAATATTATTAATGACTCAAGGGGTAACAAATTATAGTATTAATGAATGAATTTATCCATTCAATTTATAAATAAGTAATTTCCAAAAGGAATTTTTTTGTTTAGGAGCATTTTTTTTTGTGTGATTCTTTATCATAAAATAAGTCCTAATTTCAAATTTCGTAAAATTCTGCAGTAGTGTTTCAAGGATTTGATAATGATATAAATCCTTTTAAATAGCATTTTCTTTCAAAAATGTTTAAGCCCATTGATAGATAAAGGCATTTTTTAATAAAAGAACTTTAAATAATTGTAAATGAATTGTACAATATAACATTATTATTAAGAATATATACTGTTAAATATAGATACGAAAAAAAATTATAATATACCGAAATGTTTAGATACTTATATTTCTAATGTCATAAAACTCACAATTTTCAAATTTCATGCAATTATTTCAATATTTAAGTTATTAAAGATCAAATTTACAGTCAGAAAACATGATGTATTAAAGAGTTTTTTACTAATTTATAAATGTTAATTATCAAGCCACAACACTAAACGGTACATAAACACTTGTTAAAGAGTATGAATTTCATGTGCAAAGAAATTTATTTTGTAGTCCCCACATGGGTATTCCAGAAAAATAAACTGGTGCTAATGATCAGAATCGAATGAAATTTAGAATGCTAGCTAATTTCGCCCTTAAATCCATAATACTATAAAGAAATTGGATTCCATAATAAGAATATGGCATCTTTTTAAATTGATTAATTACTCTAAAGTAAGTTATTTAATTAATGGCAAATTTGATGTGTGTGTTTACATTGATCGGGAAACACTTTCTGTTCTATATGAAACCTTAAACATTCGTTCAATTGTATTAAGATCTATGCCGTTTTCTAAAATTTAAATAAGGCGCCTGTTAAGAAGTAATAAGATCATCTGAGAAACTTAGCATATTATACGTCATATCAGAATTATTATAAAGCGCATACGTTAGAATTTTGATGACCGCAATATGTGAGATGCAAAGGTTCAGGCTTGGATTAAATTATCCCCGATTTATTTGAAGTTGTCGCGTGTTTAAGTGTTATCTAAGGACGAAGTCAGAAAAATCTAAGTTTATACATATTCTGGTAAAGCTGAAAGAAAAATAGCTAGGTTCATGAAGCATCAAAAAACTGCTATTCATAATACCACGTTTAGAAAGATTATTCAAATGAAATAAAAAGAGACGGAAAAAAATTATTTTGGCAGGGCGGGACAATTTTGCAGGGACAATTTTTTCGATTTACGATAAAAATGTTCTTTCAACTCACGAAATTACAAAATGTTTCAGCAAAAAAAAATTACATTTAATAGTTTGGAAAAGGAATTAAATCTTAATAAATAAATTCAGCAAAATGAAGAAAATACCTGAAGTTATCGAAGCATCACTGAAAAAAAAAGACTGAAATAGGCTTAAAATGTCATTTCTGGGAATGATGAATGAAAACAACTCTATAACAAAAAAAAAAAAAAAAAAAACGATACTCTAAAAAGGAGCTGTCCGATGGCGACAAAAAGTTGCGGGTAAAACTATGAACAGAATAGAAAATGATTAAAATTTCAGAAAAATTGAAAAATTCATTTCAGAGTTATATAGTTACAAAGTAACGACCTGAATAAGGTGTTGACCCACCTCTAGCCTCGATGCATGCTGCCACACGACGTGGCATAGAGTAATAAAGCTCCCTCATGGTCACCTACGGTATTTCTTGCTACATTTGCTCCAATTGTCAGTCTAGGTCATTTATATTCCCTTTAAGAAGCAGTCGCCTTCCCATCATATTCCAGACATGCTCGATTGGAGAGAGATCTGGCTGCCCAAGGAACTGATTGACAAGCTGTAAGACTGTTCATAGCAACATGTTCCGTATGCGGTTTGACATTGTCTGGCTGAAAAGTAAGGCCAGGGTACAGGATCTCAGAATGTCATCGCTGTGCGGTAAGTGTGCCTCTAATGACGACAAAAGGAGTCCGGTTATCAAGAAAAATGACACCTTAGACCATAATTTCTGATTGAGGGACAGTGGGACGTGTAATAGTGAAAGCAGGATCGGCCCGCTACCCTGGACGTCTCCAGACACGTCTTCCATGATCGTCAGGACACAGTTAGAAGCGGTATTTGTCACAAAACCCTATACGTCCCCAGTAACACCGTCATTCCACCTGATCAAGCCAAGCACCGTTATAATCTAGCTAGAAAAGTGTGCAGGAGAGAGTGGCAGGTGGCGTAGCGGTCGGTACGAGAGTAGATTTCATTCTTTCAGCCGTGGTGAACATTCGTATGCAGGTCGCATGTCTGATGGTTGATAACGATTAATCAAGTGCTGTAACAGCTGATCAGGCAATCATTCTGTCCTCCTAATCTGCTGTGGCCCTAGGTCGACCGCTACCATCATGACCCTGAAATCTTCCATTGTCCACCCATTCTTGCCAGCAGCCACTAATCGCAGCATCGGTTTGACCCGTATGACGACAGATTCTCCGATATACCCAACCTGCCTCTTTCAATCCAATCATACGACCTAATTCAAATTCTGACTGTTGCTCGTAATAATCTCGAATCCTGCCGCGGGCATTGCTTCAGTCACTGAAATGCATCCTTAATCTCAATGCAACAGAAAATTTGACCATCGTTTCTAATATACACCTGCTGAGTGCGCAGTTCCGATGCGATGTAGCTCTCGCTATTCATTTATTCGACATCAAATTTAAATCATTTTCATGTTCCGTCCAAATGTCTTGGCATACGAAATTTCATTACAATCGGACGACTCCGGCCTAGTGCGTTTTTTTTTTTGTTTTGTTTTGTTATAGTGTTAATTTTTTGTTGAACAGATGTTTAATTGTTCGTAATGGATACTAAAACTGTCGACATGATTTCTAACGAATAATAAATTAGAAACCTAAAGGATGTTTAAGTCGTCAAATGGGAGGAGGGTCAACAACAGTTTATGGAGCCTTTATTCAAAATTGATTGAGTGACTTACAATTATTTTTGGGATGTATGGACTCGGAATACTATAACACTATGGTATATTATAATCTGATACCATTTGGACTTTTATTAGGTGTTGTTAACTTAAATATTCCAGAAGGACAATGCTTCTTGCCATGCATCAAACTTCCTCGAGGTTGTTTTGAAAACGAAGAAACTGTTTTGCCATGGCCAAATAGAAGTCCAGACTTAAAAACCGTGGAACACCTTTAGAGTATATTACGCCTCAACACTTTTTTTTTACTTGTAATGGCAGATTATATACAGTTAAAGCAAAACAAAAAGAAAGTTAAAACAATTACATTACAATTGCAAGAGGGAAAAACACAAATTAAGAACAATAAATGCCGCAAAAAGGTTCATTAATCCAACATGTCTCTAGCCTCACAGTAACGTTCAGAAAGAAAAGATTTTCGAAGCTCAGGGCAGTGGAGCAGATGTGCGGAGACCCTATCCTCACCAGGATTGCACTGAGTGCAAGTCGGTGAAGGAGCAATTTTGAATCTTCAGATGTTTTTCGTGACAATCATATCCGGTTAATATGCAGTGCTCATAAGCCCATGAAATGAAAGTAGCTATTACAGTACAATGGCACGATAGTTCTGAAGTTGAACTTAATCACTCGGTCATTTCAATGACAAAGTTTTTGAGGTTAAAAGGAAAAATGGAGGACGAATATCATACTTATTTTCATGTTTTTTTTAAAAAAAACTGTGGGTCTTATAATTTGTTATCAGAGAATTTCATTTATTTCTAATAGTTTTGTTAACTTAGTCATTTGTGACATTTCTTAAAATCAGTGAAACCTACCTATTATAAATATATATTATGATAAATTATAAATAATTATGATACATATATATATATATATATCTAAAGTTATCGAAATGCGAAGAATTTTACTAATAAACATTTATCACTTTGATGTACAATACTCATGAATTATCTTCAGAACTCTATAAATTAGAGATATAGAGTAAGTATCATATGAATATTTGGAATAGCAATGTTTCTGAAGATTTCATGATCTCCAAAACGTTTTTAAAATCTTTAAATTTAAAAAAAAAAATATTAAAACATTTCGAGAAATAAATATGCATCGAATAACTAAAGATACATTTTGTATGTGAATGGAAGAATAATCGTTTCAATAAAACAGTAATTTAATTTTTCTGAGAGTAACTAGAAAGGGATTTTCAGCCACAAATTTGAACAGGAATTCACAATTATTTGAAGCAGGAAATAAATAGGAATGAATAAAAATATTAGTCGAGTCTCGTTAAAAATTAACAACAGGAATAGTACTTTTGAATCTGAAATGATATGAAATTGTAGAATAACTGTGATTTTGTTATGTTAATTAATATGTTATTTTTATCCAGTGAATACAAAAAAAAAGTTACTATAATTGTTACTTTTTTAAAAATATTTTCTTAAACTTTTATTTTAAAATAATAGCTATACATATAAAGACTTTGATTCCGAATGGAATTCAAATCCATTCTAAGAGATTATATAGCAAACTTTGGATATCTTGTTAAAATAGGATAAATAGAATTTGTTTACCTTGCTTGTGAAATAAACTGTCACATTATAATACAAATTTAGAGCCATTGATAGAAATATAAAGCATTTTTACGCAATGTTATCATTTTGAGAGTATTTTGCCCTTACAGATTACTGATTTGCAATGCAAATAAATAAATCTTTCGTTGACTAAATTGATGGTACTGACTTTGGAAACAGACAAGTAATTGTTTTGTATTTGGGATAATTTATTCGAGAATGTTTCGAGTAACCAAAAGTTAACAAGGAAATGAAGTTGAATCCCAAAAGTAAATGTTAATATACATTTCCTTTATTTTATTATTTTTCATTTAATGCAAATAGATGTATAATCTTTTTTCTTTCGGAGATGGAAACAAACATTTTAATTGATTCATATATGTATTGATAACTATTTAATAATTCTTATTTCCAAACATTAATAAGTAGTTTTCATTTAGAATTAAAATTTAACTATGTCACTACATTCAGCATTTCTATATCTGCGTTCTATTAAAAATCGCCTCGTTTTAAAAACATTTTTAAAAATAGTTTGCTGCTGATAGAGACACAATTTTTTATGTACATTTATTACATTATTATTATTGTTTTAATGAGAGTATTTCTTAAAATTTTAATTAGAGAGTTTTCATAAAATATTCATATGTGGAACAGCATGTGAAAAAGAATTGAAAACAATAAAGGATGGTGTATATTTTAACTCAATAACTATTTTTGTGTGTGTGAATAACTTTTTTCATAAAATATCTCATTAAAATAAGAATAATTTAATACGCACATACACGAAAATTGGTGTCTATACTATACAACAGGTCCATATTTTTTTAAAAATTTCTTCCTTAAACATACTAATTTTAAACTTTGCGGTGATAAAAAATATTGAGGGGAGAAACCCCTTTAATTGTAGCACAGAAAAGATGTGCTGAAAATTCAATACATTTTCTTTTGATTTTAAGCACAATTTAAATTAAAATTGATCCGTTACATAACAAGGATTTAACAAGATTAATTTTAGAGTTTACCTTAATTAAATTCATTTTTTAATACAAAGTGAAATTATTATTTTTTCTCTCAAGGAGAACAATAAAAGGAATTTCAATTTCATAGTTTTCATATTGATTGTTATTTACAAAGTAGAAGGGAAATATCTTTTCTCTTCCATATTAAGAATTTTTATAGTGCCAGGAAATGAAATAAAATAATTGAGTATCATTTTTTTCTTTACATTTTTTGTGGCCATAAGAATCAAATAAAAATTTCATAATATCTTAATTTTGAGATACTCCTTCAATAACTCTCATTGTTGAGCATTATGGTAACGACTTAAAAATTACAGTCTGAAATTTAATAAAAAAGTACAGAAAATCCTTCAATGTAAGCTCCTATAATGCTTTTTTTTCTCCCTAAAAACGGATTAACATAAATGCCTTTTAAAAGGCATTTGTTTGAAATTCAAATACGTCTATTAAAATAAATTAAATGAGCCTTATTTTACACTTATAGCTTCCACGATTGTGAGTTTTGAAAATGGTAAGAAAAAGCCTCATTATTTTCTTGTTACAAAAAATTACGTTCTTGAATTATCTTAAGAGATTAAAAAAGTTTGTACTTTACTGTAGATGTAGAACTATTTTTTTTTTAAATAGAGATGTCAAATCAAGTCTTTCGTGACAACTTTAAAAAAAAATCTAGGAATATATAAAGATAACAGTTAAAAAAAATCAGAGCTGTCTCTCTATTTTCAAATCTTTTAATAACATTTAATACCTCGATCTTTTTTCTTCAGAAAAGAAAGGCTAGATTTTTTAAAGCTAGAGTTCATGTAGGGACAATTTAAATTTTTTTTTACAAATTTTGCTACTTTATTTTGAATTTTCAATTACATTCACGTAATCCACAATCGTATTCCTAGAGTATTTGATTTCGGTAACTCTTTGCAGAAATGGTCTCAAGTAGAAAATATGTACCGGTTTCTCTCTTTTTGTTTGAATAATAGACGTTAAGCTAATGGCATCTTCATTCAAAAGTTTGTTTTTGAGGACAAATAATTTTATTAATTCTTCTATGACTATTTCTGTTCGTAATTTTATGGATTCAAAAACTTAGCATAAAAAGCTCACATGGAATTTTAACTTAAAAATATTAAGTAAACGAGTAACATATACTTTATATTTTTGCTCAAAAGAATTAATAGAGTAATTTTGTGATTTAAGAGCAATTTTATATTTAAATTCTTATATATAACTATGGATTAGAAATTACTACTCTACCATATATTTATTTGTTCAATTCCATTATAATAGCAATCGTCACATGCTGTTTAAATTTTGTGGCAGTTATCTCCTTTTTGAAGCCATAATATATTTCACTATCTAATGAATTCTTTCAGTAACGAATCACTTTTTTCCTCAATTGAGCTAAGTAGAATTTGTTAATCATAGCTTTCGAAAGGGTAGTTGAAGGAACTCTCATAGCATTTCCAATTACATTACGTACTCCAATTAGACGTACTGTAAAAATATATTCTCTTTAAAAGTGTGTGAAGGACATTTTTCGTAATACTACAAAAGCAGAATACTTACAGCTGTGTAAAAGATAACTAAATGTAGACGAATTTATGCTATTACTAAGAAATTCTGGTAGTTACGAGGGTTCTGAAAAGTTTCCAACCAAACAAAGATACAAGATACTTTTTATTAAGTATATTTGTATATTTCTACATAGCCTCCTTGTAAGTCTCACATTTCTTCCAATACTCCCTTCTTTTTAATTCATCCAAATAGTTCTCGGCGTCTTTCTCTGCAAAATAATTGTTTACGAAGGTGATGGCCTCCACAGTTGAAGAAAATATCTTTCCTCCGAGAGCAATTCTTAGATTAGGGAACCAAAAGAAGTCGTTTAAAGCTACATATGGAGAGTAAGGAGAGTGCAAGTAGTTCAATCATCATTTCTTGGAATTTTGCCATGGCAACCACCTAGGTGTGAGACGACGCATTTTCTTGGTGAAACAAAGTTTCTTTCTACAAATGTGGAATTTTTACCGCAATTGCTGCCTTCAGCTTATCAAGTAATTATGCGTAGTATGCTCCTGTATTGGGTTTTCCTATTTGAAGATAGTTGACCAATATAACTGCATAGATATCCCCAAAATTTTCGGATAACTTTCCCAGTAAAAAAAAAACAGTTTTTGCTTTTTTTGGAGTAATATCAACATTAATAATATCAACATATATTCCCCCTTCACAGTCCACAGTTTTGACTATATTTTTGTTTCAGGCGTATAATGGTGTATCCCAGTTTAATCTCTATTAATTATTCTGAATTCTGATTTATTGCCAAAATTCTGATTTATTGCATCTAAACTGAGCCACAGAACGTCGGAAATATTTATTCGATTACATTTTTGGTCTAATGGGAACAAACGCGGCACCCAACTCGCGGACAATTTTCTCATGCTTAAATCTTGATACAATATGTAACAATAATCACGTTCTTTGGAAGTATTCATAGACTCTGTTATCTCTCTAACTTTAATTCGTTGGTCATCTAGCACCATTTATTGAACTTTTGCGATTTTATCGTCAGTGGTTGCAGTTTTTGAACAACCTGAACTTTCCTCATCTCCCAAGTGATATGAATACGTATAAGTTCAGCTACCCAAAGTTCCACTGTGATAAATGTTGTGCAGAGTTCCCATACACAGTGGCAAACCCATCTTCGATTTGCGTAGGCGTACTGGCTTTCAAAAACAAATATTTAATGACAGCTCGATACGAGAATTTTTCTATTTTCTCAAAAACACTCACATCGAATCACTCTGACGATTCTCTAAGAACAGCTGCATTTTTCAAAAATGCCAAAAATTTGCGTACGTACCATTTAAAAGGCGCACCGCCACATTCCCTAGCTGTTATTAACAAGTTCTTCCCCCTTCACATTAAGGTCGAAATTTTTTCAATCTATCATTGTACATATGTGTGCCCAAAACACAAAACTCCCTCACCAGGAACAGCAGTATAGCTTGGATAACCATCTATATATTAAATTCAAACATTATGTCTCAAAATAAAATTTAATAGCAGTAGACTAAATGTACCTGTTGGGATTTATATGTTTGAAAGTTCTCAGCTAAAAAGTGTCATGATTCTTTTTTGTCAATTGTGTGCAGGAAAGCTTAGAAAGCATAAAATTTTTTTTTCTGGGAACTGAAATAAATACATTTCTGAGAGAAAAAAAGACAGTAATGAGTGAACTAAAAAAATACAAAGAAGTAGTTAAAAAGTACTATTTTTAAAAAAACTTCGAAATAATTCGTTTCTAATAACGAGAAGAAAAAAGAATATCAAGGTATTTTTCTGAGAAACCCTTTATTTCCGTACTGAAATATTTCCTTTTTCATTATAAGTAAATATTTTCTTCGTGCTATAGATTTTAAAAAAAATAAATCATTTGGTCAGTAAAATATTTTGAATTATAATTTTTTATCAAGTGTCATAAAAATGAATCATTTTTGAAAAAAAAATAGCTGGATATATATTAAAATAAATTCGATCGTGAAAATTAAGAACCAAAATAAATTTACAATTTAAAAGCTGAAAAAAAATAGGTAAGAACTTATTTTCAATATCCATAAAAACTTGACATTGGGCTATTCACGATTTCTCTTCACTAACCTTGGGGACTTTTAATTGAGATGGATTGCTTTTGCTAAACAACCTTTGCCCAACCAAAAAATGAGACGTGATTATGTAAAGAAGGTAGAAATAAAGGGCAGCGGGAGAGTTAGGAAATATATAAGCTCCGACTGAAAGTAGCGAGTGAGAGGCTGAAGGAGAAGTGAAGCTGAAGCTATAGATAAGCGGAAGGAGAAGTGGAAAGAGAGGTTGAAATAGGTGGTTAGATTATATATATATATATATATATATATATATATATATATATATATATATATATATATATAGATAGATAGATAGATAGATAATTATTTTTATAGAATTGTAAGAATGGAAGGGTCAAATTCAGTAAAACTAAGTTACATCAATATTATATGAAAAGCCATTTGTTATTTAACTTTTTTTAAAATTTAGATTAAAAATAATTTACGCTTTTCTTAGAATTTAATGTACTCACAAACATTGAAATGAATTTAGATAACACGTGTTCTTAATTAAATTTAAATGAGAGTTAATCATTTCTACAAATTTTTGATGAATGACCAATGTAGCAAATTACTTTAGGAAGCAATGCTTTTGTGAAAATTTTAACTCTCGCTATACCTAGAACATTTGAGAACGTACGATCAATTGAAATGTAAATATGTAAATTTTGCTAAGTTGACTAGAATGAAATTCAGCGCGACAAATGAAATGTATTAAAAACCTTTAAAACACATTAATATCCTGTTTTTTATGTTTGCGCAAACCCATTCATAATAAATAGATTGGTTAAATTACTAGGCAGTGGTGAGATAGAAAAAAGATAAATTTTCATCTGATAAGTTTAATTCAATTCGGGACCAATTGATACCACGGAACATTCATGCCTGAAAGGGAACGTTCGTAAAATTAAAGTTATGAAAAGATTTTAACACATAAAAAGAGGAAATATGTCTTCTAGGAAATAGGTTAATGTCATCTTTTACATAACCATTAAAAATTAATGCCATCTTTTACACAAATATTTCTGATAGATCTGAAAATGGAAAGAAAATCGAATTCTCCACAATGATAACAATTTTTGTCAGTTTTCTTTCATTGGAATACCTTGCACACACACATAATAAATTAAGTTACGCTAGAAGCACTAAAATAGAAAAAAAAATTAGGTAATAAAAATTGTGTGGCCCAAAAATTATTTTGAAAATCAGTTTGATTCGTCTATGTTTGTTAATACACGTGTACAGTGTTGAGCCCATTATTCAATATTTTATATTTAGTTTTTTTTATTTTCATACGTACAAAAATAAGGTACCAATTGGACAAGTAGAAAATATATTACATTTTAACAAGTGATTGATTCTAATTATTTTAAAGTGTAAGATAAATTAAATTTTGAGGATAATTTTATGCGTAAGTCGAGTGCTCCGGTATTCATCTAACACATTCCATGTATCGATTTGGTCTTCCAAAGAACGTATCTATGTACAGAAAATTACTTTACTAACAATGACATTTTTTTATTCAATGCCACTTGTAAATAAATTAAAAATTTCTTGGTTTTAATGGACAGTTTCTTTACCAATGATATAAATTACTTTAAAATATGTGGAAATGTTACGGTTAAAATTTGTAAATATGATTATAATTAATTTTCCTGTGGATGATTTTTAAGAATAATTCTAAAATAAATTTAACTCCGAATATGTAATAGAAAGAAAATGTTATTCTAAAAGACTTTTAAATTTACTTCTTATTGAGAGATAGAGATTATATTAAGTTAGAAAAAAATTACCAAGCTTGTGAAGAATACTGACATACATTTCATGTGTAAGACTAAATAGGGAAACGCTAGTTAATGTTCTATAGCTAATTACATGTATCTCTATGATTTCGAAATAAATCATAATTGGTTCTGAAACTATTGGTAACATCAAAAAAATTTCTAATAATGTTCCTGAGAATTATAAAATGCGGCTTTCAAATATCAGTAAATATAATGCAAATGTAGAATTCAATTCATTATGTTAAAAAAATGTTCCTTCAAAAATAAAAGATACTTGATTTTGACTGCTTTGAAACAGACAATTGATTTTTTTCAAAACTGAATATTTCGAAACTTCTATTCACTTCAAAAAAGTTTGAAAATTTGAGACAAAATATATCAATCGTACATAAAAGTGTTTTAGTACATACTATGCAATATTCAATGACAAATTGATATTTTTAACTAAGCTGATGATATTGTTGTAGATACTTATTGCTTATATACATTGATAAAAATCAGTTAATTCTAGAATTGTTGCTCTTATTTTTTGACGATTCTTCAAATCTTGAATATAATGCAAATAATTAGAATTGTTGAATAAAATATAGTAAGAAAATAAATCATCAAAAATAGAGGTATTAATAGTAATTCATATATATTTTACAAGCTGCTGAATGATGCATTAAACATTGGAAGTATTTTTTATTAAAGGTTCAATATGTGAATAATTATTTACCCTATTCATTTCATGTAGCACAGTTAAGTACAACATGTTACAAATGTCAACGAGCCAGCTTACATTAAATTGGTTGAGTAAGAATTAAAAAATTAGTGTTGTCTAGTATTCGTGTTTCGAAAACTAAAAATTAGCACAAACCATGCGTCTTTGTCATCAAACGAATTGCATACATTATTTCCATTATATTAGAATGTATTATTTGTATTAGAGTACATACACATAATGTGTTTTATTTCTTTCTTCATCATAATACCTTCTTCGAAAATAGGTGATTGTTTGTAGAGGGTGGTTATAAATAGAGTGGCCTTATCCAGACCCCTGTAAAAAACCGTTATGCCTATCGGATTTGATAATACTTGATATATACGTTATATGGACCATGGGGGAAAAGCTCACTTCAATAAAAAATAGTCCAATTTTCAATGATCAGATGACGCTTTTCAAAGATTCCGTATACTAATTAGTCAAACACATAAAGCGACTTGCAGTCAGATTAGATTTCCGATAGTGGTATTTAGGTTTATAACAGATTTATCTTCAGAGAATAATTTAAATAAATTTTTATTTATGGTTTAAACAATTTATAATTAGAATTGAACTAAATTAACATATCAATAGAAATTATTTACAATAAAAATTAATATTTCGGACTCTGTTTACATATTAAAAGCGATCAGGTATAACATTGATATACAGCGATGTCGTATAACGGTTGATATTTTTTAATATATACTGTATATTAAAAACGACGCACCAAAAAGGAAATGCCTGATTGTAATGAAATTTCGTATGCAAAGACATTTGGACCAAATATGCAATAATTAAAATTTGGTGGATTTGGTAAAGTAGATGCCTGATTGTAATAAAATTTCATATACAAAGACATTTGGACCGAATATGCAATGATTAAAATTTGGTGTCCAATAAATTAATAGCGGGAGCTACAGCGCATCGGAACTGCTCACCCAGCAGGTGCATATAAGAAGCGATTCAAGATGATTAGATGTTTATCAATCTGATGACCAAATTTTCTATTGCATTGGGATTTAGGATTCCTTCCAAAGACTAAAAAAATACCCGCGGCAGTATTCGAGATCATTACGAGTAACAGTCAGAATTTGAATTAAGTCGTATGATTGGATTGAAAGAGGCAGGTTAGGTAAATCGGAGAATCTGTCGTCATACGGTTCAAAGCGATGCGGCGATTAGTAGATACTGGAAAGAATAGGTAGACAATGGTAGATTTCAACGTTAGGAGGACCGAGTGATTGTCAGATCAACTGTCACAGAGCTTGATTCATCGTTATCAACCATCAGACATGCGACCTGCATACGAATGTTCACCACGGCTGATAGAGCGAAATCTTTTCTCGTACTGACCGCTATGCCACCTGCCACTCTCTCCTGCACACTTTTCTAGCTAGATTATAGCGGTGCTTGGCTTGATCAGGTGGAATGACGGTGTTACTGGGGACGTATAGTATTTTGCGACAAATACCGCTTCTAACTGTGTCCTGACGATCATGGAAGACGTATCTGGAGACGTCAAGGGTAACGTGCTTATCCTGCTTTAAATATAATATTGCACACCACGAAGGCCCTCAACTAAGAGTTATGGTCTGGCGTGCCATTTCCCTTGATAGGCGGACTTATTAGAGGCACACTTACCGCACAGCGATGACATTCTGAGATCCTGTACCCTGGCCTTACTTTTCAGCCAGATAATGTCAAACCGCATATGGCACGTGTTGCTATGAACAGTCTTACAGCTTGTCAAACACTTCCTTGGCCAGTCAGATTTCTCTTAAAATCGAGCATGTCTGGGATATGATGGGAAGGCAATGGCATCTACGAGGGAATACAAATGACCTAGACTGACAATTGGAGCAAATGTAGCAAGAAATACCGTAGGTGACCATGAGGGAGCTTTATTACTCTATGCCACGTCGTGTGGCAGCATGCATCGAGGCTAGAGGTGGGTCAACACCTTATTCAGGTCGTTACTTTGTAACTATATAACTCTGAAATGAATTTTTCAATTTTTCTGAAATTTTAATCATTTTCTATTCTGTTCATAGTTTTACCCGCAACTTTTTGTCGCCATCGGACAGCTCATTTTTTAGAGTATCGTTTTTTTTTCTTATAAAGTGTATATCTAAAGAAAGACAACTTATTCTCTTCACCTTTGAAAAACGATGATTTGTAAAATTACTTTTCCCTTACTTCATTTGCTTATTTGTTGATATGTCAATGAATGGAATTATGAGCTTCTCTGTTTTTAAGAAATCAGTTTAGAACATTAAAAGTAGAATCTTAAGGGATTTTATGAGGGGTTTTTTGTAATTAAGAACAAGCGCAATTATAATTTATAGTTATTAAATGAAATTTTGATTTACCACTGAATAAAGCACTTCTGAATTAGAACACAGACGTTTTATAAAACAAGAACTAATTTGCATCGCATATGTATAAAAATAAATGGATGTGTTATGTTATGTGGATAACGCAAAAAAAAAAAAAAAACAACCAATGTATGGTTCACAAAATACACAGTTTAATACACAAACGGCAAAATACACAGTTTCAAATACAAGATTAAAATACATTTAAAATGACAAATATTTTGCGCTCTTTCTTCAGGAATGCATGCGAAAAATACCTCATCTTTAAATGATATCGATTTCATATCAATATGTGATCTGATATTTTTAACAGAAAAATGTACATTTGATCTTTAATATGAAATACATTCTGAAGGTCATGCGCCGAAGTTAGGCATGAGAATTTGGCATAAAGTATTTATTCAAATGTGAGTGACAACTTGTTGAATCGGTGATTTCAACATTCTTTTTATTTACCGCGTGACACAGACGAATATATATATATATATATATATATATCAGTATTTGGATGAATAAAAGAAGTATGAAGAGTATATTTAAATAACAATAATAAAATAGAAATTGAACAAAAAATAGTATAGTTTTTAGTAAAATATATAGTTTTATTAAAGATTTTTAAATATATTTATATTACATTTAATTTTTTGTACGTATATTGTAATAATTAATGTGATATTTTGAATTTCTATGAAAACTTTTTTTAATGAAATTAAATTTTGAAGATATTTGAAAATCTGATAAAAATTCCAACAGTGATTAATGTAAATTCTTAAATGATAATTATTACATAATAACGATTCTGAAGTGCTGCGATATTTAATTTATTACAGCGACTATATTTACATCTGAAAAGAAAATTATAAAGTTAGAAATTAAAATTGATATTATTTCATATGTGTGAAAAGATGGTTTTATCCTGTTATCTATTAAATGTTATGTCTCCAATTATGCACATTTTCATTTTGATAAAAAAATATCAATAATAGTGATAAAAACACGTATTAATCTTATTTTTATTCATGCCTCAGTTCTTTCGATATCAACGATCTTTTTTAAATGCATAACAAATAATTTGCATCATCAGTGTAGAAAAAAGAAGGAAAAATAATGGTGCCAAATGTTATTTTATTTAGAATATAAGAATATAAAACTTTTGTTTTTGCTTTTTATTATGATATCTGAGATAAAGTGCTTAGTCACACCCTATTTTTTTTAAATTTATAGTTTCCTTTCATGTAACAATGATTTACTTTATTATAATCAACTGCAGACTTTATGACTTTTGCATGCACACTTTGTTTTAAATTGTTCCAAATTTTTTTTCTTTTACAATCTGATATAAATATTTAAAAGTTTGTTTGAGTGTTCGAGTTTTATTACTTAATTATATTTTTTGTGTTCAAGCTAGTTATTTTCTATGTTGTTGCTGTCAATGAACTAATATTTAAATTAAAGGTTTTATAGTAATTTTTATTTAAAGGTACACTCTTTATTTCCCCCTCATTTTTTGCTAGCTTGTTATATTAGAAGATGTCTTTTTATAGAGCTTTTATAGATTGCAATAGTTTGATCATCGAAACATGTTTAAGCATAGTACTTCTATAATCCTCCTAATCTAGAGGCAATACTACATAACTTTATTTCCATTTTGCACACTTTTAAAGGATTTTCTTTTTTCCATTATCTCTTGATATTTTCCTAGTTATTATTTTTTTACAATAGGTATTTTTTTTTGTTATTATGTGTTTTGTTTTCTTTTCTTCATTAGTTTTTGAAATAATTTTTTTTAAGATTTTTTCCTGTAATTTCAAAACATTGTTATCAATTACTAAATTTTAAATCAGCTTTGTTTCTCTCTGTATTGCATAATGCATGAATTTTTCTCCTGGAGTAAGGAATATTACAGATCGGCTATTCAAAGCTTTGTCACATATCGTACACACAAATGACCTCATGTTCGAAATTTGCTTCACACTATTCATTAGTCATGGGTTTCTTTTGTAACTTTATGTGTGTGAAAAACAGGTAGTCTAGTTAGTTTATTGATGATTCTAAGTTCACGTATAAAGTTAAAATCCCTTGGCAGACCATTGGTGGAATATTGATGTGCAAAATGTGGTATATTATTTACTTTTTTTTTAGCAAAGGTAAAATTAAGCAAAATAATATCACTTTACACTTTTTTACGCTTATAGGAATTATTACTCTAAGATGATATTTTTTGAAATTATTCGAATATGAGGGCATGACTTTTTTTAAATGATGAAATATTAAAATATTTTAAAATTCAAATTAAGAGATGACGACTAATAATTTTTACATAACAAGGAAATAAATATATTAATATTTCAAATTAAATGGATTCTGGTTAATCAAACACATATATTGTCTGCATTGATTGATTTTGATCAAGTAATTATTCTTAAATTGTAATCTTTCTAATCAAGTAATTATCCTTATAATTTATCAAGTAATTATCATTCTTCTAACTATCCTTCTAATACCATTTTTTTCTTTTCTCAGTAGATGAAAATTTGAACTAATTAAGAAAATTATCTTGAAATGAAGTGAAAAACCATACATGTGTTTATGCTGTTTTTATTAAGCTAGCTTGCTAGTTCAACTGGAACTCCGAATTTAGTATAACGCGTCGAAGAATGAAAAAAGAAAACTGTAATTTGAGTGATTGCAATTTTAACCATTTTTCAAGGGATATAATTCATATGCATAATGTACTCTTTTGTTAAAATAGCAGGATAGGAATTTTAATGCAGCTCGTTATATATTAAAGCAAATCATTATACTGAAACAAGCGCATTAATTTTTTTTTCAAAACCAAAATAATTATTTCAACGTTAAAGTAATTGCCTTAAGTTATTTCTATTTCATAAAAAATGTAATTTTTTAACTACTATTTTTAAAATATAACATTCTGAGTAAATATAGTTGTTTTCTTTAATTACTCAAAAACAGCAAATAGAAAAACCTAATTTTCTTAATTAATCTGATTTAAAAGAACTTAAATATGTTCCATGCTACTGAGAGGAATTTCCTTACATCCTTGGTTTCCTTCATGTCCTTTATGAATCCCATAGTGAAAAAACGAAAGCAATCCTTTATCATGCAAATTAATCAAAATTCCTTATATCACTTTTTAAAATGAAATTTGTGTCTTTATTTCACATATTCATTCCTTTTTTTTTCTTTTCTAAGAAAAAGTTATGAACTTGGATCATAATAATCATTGAAAGTTAAACATTTTGAAAAGTGCTATTAAGGAAATAAATTTATTTGTTACCCCGCACAATATTTAAGGAGAGCCATCATCTCCAATTTTTAAGAAGTCCTTTTGAATATGAAATACGCTTTTCTTACATTCGAACTTTCTACATTAAGAAATGTCGTAATGTAGAAAGTAATGCTCATATTATGATATTTAAATATACTTTGGCACTCAAAATTTTACTGTATCATGCATTCCTGAAGTAAGAAACAATATATCATGTGTTGAATAAATGCATGTGCGTTCACAAAGTTTACATCGATAATGACAATAACAGCTCATGCAATACAACAAATTCTGCCCTGTGCGCCTACTCCATCCCTCTATTATAGAGAATGAATTGTCATCTTATCTCCCTCACTCACATATAAGACATATCGTTAAATATACAAAGCTAACTTTACACTGTTACAAGACAATAAGTAAGTAAAGTAATGTTTGTTCCATGATTAACGAATCTAAACGCAGTCTACTTGCAGTTAACGTCATTAATATCATAACGTGTGAATATCGAATATTGAATCAGAGTTACAAAACAAAGAGTGCCGAATATTCATTCCATTAAAATTATATCTATGTAAATACATTTGGAATTAAAACCAATATGTAGTACACAACCAGACGCAAAGCTCTTTTTTCGACCAACGTAGCATATGTGGCATTTAGACCTAACACGTCAATTTGCACGCATGAAATTTGGCACAAAAACCCTCATCGCCTAACAAAAGTGCTAACCTCTGAATTAATCACAGGGTTAATTTCACTATTGTAAGTAATTTCCCTCTTTTCAAGGGTTGGAATGAAAAACAAAAAGTGAATGCATATTCATATAAACATTTCAGTTGAAGATATACTCATCGAAAAACATTACTGTTAATTTAATGCACAATTTAAATTTTGTTCAGTTATCAAAAGATTCCGATACAAAGCAAGGGCTGTAGTTATAAACTAATTCTTTCGCTACAATTTTTCTCAATAATAATAATAATGAATTTTTCATTTTATGCCAACTTACGATATTGAACAGAACTGACACACATCGAATCAAACTGTTTTCTTTAATGAGTCGTGTTTTAGATTTCTGAAATATAATTTTGTTTCTTGAAAAATTGTTATGAAAAGCACACACTGATTGGGCATGAAAGTTAAAAGTATCTGCACATACAAAAACAAATATGAATGATTGGTAAAACTGGCTGGAATAAAAGTAGTTTGATTCCTAATTTGGTTAACATCAAGGCGATGGAAAAGTTTAATAAAAGCGCGATAGATGTGCTAAATTTCCAATCTTTCCAATGATGTATCTCTGTTAGATATAGCCTTCTTTCAGATTTTACCTGAAAAGTTACGCTTCTCAGCTATTCGGCACCATTTTCAATCACCAAGGCGTGGTACAAAATAGGATTTTGCCATATAAGTCTGAGATCCAGTCTCATAGCGTTTTAAACGTTGTTTGAAATGTTGAAAGTGAGATACGGAGCAGATATTAGTAACATTTTGCGACACAACAATTTACAGGCAAAGGGCTTTTGTAGTTCTCAAAGCTGCAAACTGATTGTTAAGCAAATCTATACATTTTTAATAAATTTAAATGTAATTATATAGAAATAAACTCCTTATATTTTCGGTTAAATTTCCACACATTTATCACAATAATGTAACAAAAAATTATATGTAATCTTTACGACTGGAATAACATTTATTACAGGTAAAGCGATTTCGAAGCGTATAGAAACAGATTGCTTGTTGAACAGATATCAACATTTTTTAATTAATTTAAATGCAATAATACTCTCATACATAGGTCACAATAATGATATCAAGAAGTACATATATTCTTTATGACCGTCGGTTGTTTGTTATTTTCCTTCCCTGCTATTGATTTAAGGAAGTTTTATATGAAATAAACTTTCCTTCTTAAGATTTACACATAAAAAAATCTACTTCTGGATAAAATAATAAAAGAAATGCTGTAAACAAAAAAATAATATTAAATGTAGTAACATACAAGCACTTGAACAATTAATATAAAAATATATACAATTCAATGCAACAAACTAAAACATTTTTAAACTTGGTGATATACAGTTACACAGCTTTCTTGGAATGCGGTGTGATTTCCAGTATTGTGAACTGTGAGGAAATGGAAGAAGAGCAGTTATTTCTCACACAACTTGTTCAATCAATATGAAATACTCATACACAAGCAGCAATACTTCTTTACTTAAAAATTGTGGTGTATCATAATTTGATTATTAAATTATTGACTAACGGAAAAGAAATCAAATACCTCTTAATCTGTCGTTTCGTATGATGAAGGTCCATCATGAGCTACAAATTGCATTCTACGCAAGTTTTACTCGATCTAAGCTAAAGTGTCTTGTGCATTATAAAATTGCAGATGATATGTCTATACAGTTACTAAAGATATATATCAAGAGTCTAATTTTAAATGATCCCATATTTCGTAAACGATTCCACAAGGATATAAGCACAGATAACAATAACTCATCTAATTCATTTGTAAAAGATACCGTTATGGAGGAAAAGTAAATTTCCTGTATTAATGGAAATTTCCAAAATAGTATGTTCTTACCAAATATGCTTTGCACCACAGAATTTCTTTTATGCGAGAGAGTAAGCTAATGTCATTTTACTTTTAATTATTATATCTACTATTTAAAAAAGGACATTTTAAATAAATTTCCAGTAATAATCTAAATATTGATACAATATTAAGCAAAGCTATAAAAAAAATTCTGATCCTTAATTTGAAATGAAATATTAAATAAAAATTATAGTATCATATCAGTATTTATTTATTTATGGGTTGCATTCATAAAACATAAAAAGGCATAAAATTAAATTGAAATGTATGTAATAAAAATATACCATATGATATTTCTCTACATACACAATCATATATATATATATATATATATATATATATATATATATATAGTTATAGTTATATATATATATTACACATCCAAGTACTTTTCACAATTTTGATTTCTTTTAACAGTTTTGTAGAGGTTTGCAAATTTCATCATGCAGTCATATAAAGGCAATTGTTTTGTAAAAATATTAATGTTTTATCAATCAATTAACGTTCCAAAAATGGATTTATCATTTGAATTTTGGAAAGTGCATGTAATTGTTTTAATAATTAATGCGATATATGAACCGCATAATCGGCTGAACTGAAATAATAAAAATATTTAGCAATTTGGAAGTTTTGATATATTTATAACTATATTTATATATAAATAGTGAGAAAAAAATGGTTATAATTTTACCAATATTCCTCTCAAAAATTATTGAATTACATATTTTATGAAACACATATAATTCACAACACTGTTAATACCTACATATAAATATTGAGCCGATCCAGAAAAAATGTTCCCGGATCTACCAGGACACCAAGTTCCTGAAGCGAGAAACAATTTATTATGTTTCATGCTTTAATACAAAATCAAAGGACTTGGCTTACGAATATACATTTACCAACACGAATACTTTATCTGCAGACAATTATGTACAGTAAATGCATGCACTCTCAGTATTCATATGCGCTTAATATAGTAAATGTAACTTCATATGAAAGGAATAGCAATAGAGTAATTATAATTTCCGAACAAAATCGTACATGAAGTCACATTGGTTCATGGTTCAAGATTAAAATTCTGAATCCTTTGAATGAAAAAGTCACTTTCCATATTCTAATAGAATATTTTGAATATGTTGGCACGTATTAACTTTCAGATATTTTTCGACATATATATAAAAGATGTTTTATAATGAAGAAATGATGCGATATATGTAAACCGTTCCAGGTACAATACAATTTGTTACTCATGTTTTAAAATAGTTCTTTAGCCATCAACATTAAGAGAAGATAATTGGAAGCAGTATAAGAAGTTCTAAAAACAAGCAAATCATGTTTCAAATAATTTTTACTTTGGTTTCTTAGCAAATATAAATCGAATCATAAAGCATCTTTAAAGAAGCATAATGCAAAAGCTATCTACTTAAATAAATGCGTGTTTCTTTAACTTTTTTGATGGTATGACATTAATTGAAATCAAACGGCAGAATCTGTTGTTTTGTTTTTCATGTGGCCATTGATAACTGGCGCAGTCTTTTCAATTGATTCGACCTGAATTATAGTTGTTCCACTTTCTGTCCTTGCACAGTTTTTATGTCCCTTAACTATAGATCCTCTGTGACTGGAACATTGAGATCCCCTGTGAGTTCCAGAAGACCTAATGCTGGTATAAATAGTATTAGTTGTATTCCTATTGAAACCATTTCTGTTCAAAGAAGTCTTAAATCCTTTTTTGCTTCCAGGTAAACAGAGCAGGCGAACAAATACTTGGCGGAAACCATCTCTGTACTTAGAGTTCATCCAGCAGTATATGATGGGGTTGTATGCAGTACTACTCATAGCCAGCCAATGACACACAAACCACACGTAATGAATATGGGAGAACTGCCAGATGACGTCATGTTCATCACCCGCCACGATCAAAGCGTTCAGGGGCAGCCAACACAGAGTAAACACAGAAACGACCGTTATCATCATTTTTATCATCTGCAAGAAACAACAATAATTAACAAAACGGAAAATAATAAAGGAAAAAAGTTTTTCCATTTCATTTACCAGTTATTTTCAGTAAAAATAACACATGCCTTTCATTTTAAACATTTAATCTATCACCTATTCCGATTTTTGAAGCATTTTAACTTACAAAATATTTAATGGAATATAGAAAAATTCACAAATTTTGATTTACTTTTAAATTTCACATCCGTGTTATGGCTTTCACATGAAACGATCTAACTTTTCAGCCTGATATTGCATGCGATTTACAGAGAGAAAAAAATGTGTACTACAAAATATTTACTAAAATTCAAATAGGATAAACATGCAAGTTATGTATACAGTTCCTTTTCACAAGAATGAATTTTCTCAATCACTTCAGAGAGTGAATCATGCTTTTTAAAATTTGAAAAAAAAATCTAATCTATATCTCTTAAAAATCTATCATTGTATCACGGGCACCGACTCTAAAAAGAAAGCAGATAAAAGAGAAGAGGTAATGAGCTCCTCTTTCCAAATTTCAATAATTTACATATAATCATAGCTGTAATATGAATTCATTTTTTCTGAAATCCCGCACATTTATTAAAAAAATAGTAATAGAATTTGTACAATCAGAAATAGGCAGCCGAAACTATTTACCAACAGGCAACACTAACATTAATCAATCTAAAAATTAAAAAAGTTCGTAGCAAAGTTTTGCAAAGAACAGATTTAGCCACCCAGGGTGTGCTTTTTTTAAAAAATTATTATTAAATTACACAATTAAATATAAGAATTGAAGTAAACGATGAAATATCGAGAAATAGACAATAGTAAACTTTTCCGATATTAAAATTAAAGGAAACGATGAATTATTAAATTAATATTTAAGCTAAATGTAATTAAAATTCAAGCAAAGGATAAAAAATTGAAAATTGATCTGGTACGCCAAAAGTGATCCAACTAAAACAATAGTCTCTTGGGTGGCTAATAAAAATGTTTGACCAGTTGTATCTCTATGATCTGCTTTCCACGAAGGCTTCGTTTTGCCGGTACCCATGAACTCTACGTCAAAAATAGCACATATCCTACGATTTCGAGCTTGACTCCACGCTCTATTCTCTACATTAGCCTCGCTTGCATCAATTCTAGTAGTCATTTTCATGCTCACTCCTGTAGCTAAGGAAGCGTTCATCGTAGGCATTCGTGGCCGAGCAGATGTCTTTACACAGGGCAGCCAACGGAACATCATCTTGAATCCATGGCGATACTTTTCGTTCATCCAGCAATAGATGGCGGGGTTGTAGCACGCGTGACTCATAGCTAGCCAGTGAAATGCAAACCACACATACATGATATTGGGTACGTTATAAAGCTCGGGATATTGATCGCCTACCACGATGAGAGTGTTAAATGGTAACCAGCTGAGGGTGAATACGAAAACACATACAATCATCATCTTAATCATCTGTAAAGGAAATGAAAGCTGATAGGAAAGAACTGGGAAAGGAAAGACAAAAGTTTGATGGCGTGAGAAAAAATAGAAGAAAGTCTCAGATTATATTTCTTGTTTTAACTTTTTTTATTTTTGCTTATTTTTCCAATGACTTCATTTAGTAAATTTCAAAATATTTAGATATCTAAATAACCTGCTTAATGTCTGATATAAAAACTTGTTTTTTCCAACAACTTAAATTATGCATGACTCCCTATGTAAATAAATAAAAACTATTTTCAATAAAAACCGCAAAATTTATTTTTGAAAATATGTTTAACAAAAAACAATTGACTTTTTTATGTGATGTAGCGGACATAATATTTTAAGATATTAGAATCTTATGAGCAATATCTTTATGATATTGACGTTACTATGAACTATGAATTAAGCATAAATTATCAATTTTAAACAAAAATTCCATTCGTTCGAGCTCTAGGAAGAAACTTGAAAGTCTTGAAATTATACATTTATTAATTTAAGAGAGAGGCAATTATATGGTGACAGCGGTGGACGCATCGCAATTAAGACAACTTGATTCCATGAAAAACATAATACTAATTTTATAAAGCCATATCGTGTTTCGTCCTCTTCGTTGAAGTGAAGGAGAGCGAAACTTTCCCTGCTTGGAATTTATATGTAAGAATTTCTTCAGATCACGTGATATTAGATGGATGGGTATTTAGGTATTTTAACTGTAGACAGAAAGTCTAGAAGAATATCCCTAAGGGTTTGGATCCGAGGGAGACTAATGATTCATGAAAATGTACAGTGCGTGATCCCATAAAGGAAAAGCTAAATTGGAATGGTTTCAGGAAATAAAGATGAACTTCTTACTATGATAGTTAAAGTATAGGATAAATTAAGAAATTAAATTCAATTTAAGTGAAATCATATATGACTTAGGAAATTGGATACAGTGAAAAATCCGCTTCCTAAAAGTATTTTCAAATGCTAAATTCTTTAATCGGTAATAAAACAGAGTCAAAGATATACAGGCATTACATGATTACAATCACGCTCTTTGATTTTGCAGCATACAATAACTTTTTACTTCCAATTAATGGAAATGACCAGTAACGTTTCAAAAAACAGTTGTTGGTCAGATGAAACTATTAAAGTTAGCTTGTGATTAATAGATGTGCATTCATTTTATGAAGTCATTTACGCGAAACTTGATACTGGTGGAATTCCGCCTGCTGTAAAGAGAGAGAATCTACCAGAGTGTCTAAACTGTTATGAAAGAGTAAAAATTAGAATTCTTAAGTTCATTAGCATAATCCATCCATAACGGAAAAGGAAATTGTAATTTGTTTTGAGAACATAAGATCTGATCATAACGAAGAATCCATAGTGTTACTAATACACTATAGGCAAACTATTGGTGGCGTAATTTCATAACATAGTGCTATTCTGTCACGAACTAGGAATTCTTATGATCCGAAGCTTGATAACCATTTACATAACTTTATAAACTTCAACACCCAAAAAGTTAAGGATTACCCTAAAATGTCAGTGATAGTCGTTATTTTATTACAGTTGTTCGTTATTTAAAAAGGTTCATTCTTACCAGTTTCAACGCATAATTTAAGAATTTTTATCACTTATAATAAGCCCAGATAAATATATTGAGATATATCAGTAATGAATTTTTATATAAAAGATTCTACTTCAATAATAAGCCCAAAATTATGATTGGAATTCCGATCTATAAAGCAGGATATGTCATATAAGGTTTTTTATATAAAAGTCCGTGTCAAATTGAATTTATACCCTTCATTAGACTAAAAAAAGTTCACGAGAAGAAATATTGAAGTACAAAGTCTTTTGACAAATCGTAGTGTATTATCAACCTAAAGTAAATTTTATAAGTGGAAATTTTGCAAAGTGATGCTGATTTAACTATATATGATAGAGAGAAAATTTTAACGAGTAATTAATTTTCTGTTATAAATTTTATTTGGAAACATAAAACTGAGACTTTCCCACAAAAGACATAAGAATTTTAGAATACAGTTGAAAGTAAGTTAAGTATAAGAAATAAAGATATTTTAAACAATGAAAATGATCAATTTATCAGAATATGATGGAATCAAAGAAGATGAAAAACGTCTTTAATATATTTCATACATTTTACTGAAAGTAGAACTAAATTTTAATTTCAGGTTTCGTGAATTTAAGAAAGATTTATTTTCCTAACATTGTTTTAAAATTTATTTATAACTATCAGACAAAATACCTTGAAGTTGCAATCTTTCATTATATGTGGTAATTGAAACATTTCATTCATAAAACAAAGTCTTTAGTATTGGATAAAATGTAATACACAGAACATAATATCGATAAATATTTTAATAAAATGATTTTAATCATTCTTACATATTGTTGTCAAATACTAAATCAATGAACGTCATCACATTTGCAACGTAAATGGCAAATTTTTAATTGAATGAATTTCTGTTTTATTTTAAAATCAAAAGATATGCATGAAAGCACATACTTTATATTTAAAATAAAAACATGAAAGTTAAACCTTTAAAAAATTTTCTTTTATAAAATACATATCAAATATATAAAAAAAAAGTAACTGAAATTGAAAAAAAAAATCAAATCTAAACAGCAGAAATGGTTTAATATCACATTACAGATCCATGAGTAAAAATATCCAATAAGAAATGTCTTACTAAAATACCAAGTTACATTGCTATAAATTGTCTATATGAAATTCTTGGATGAGAAAATACATTTCGATATTACATTTTATATCAGATAGAGCACTATTGTAAGCTGATATGTTACAATATGGAATAATTTTGAGAATTCTTATATACTATTTCTAAAGAAATTCTCACATAAGTGTAAGTGAGATGTAAATAAATAGCGAAATGAGGGATGTAATAATTTATTGTAAATTCAATGAGGGCATTTTACATAGAAAATATTAAAGAATCTTTATAATATTGTGTTATAAGTCATTAACCTAAAATACAAATTTTAGACCCCAAAATACAAACATTTTGTCATAAACCGTTACGTTTGAAATGTTACTTACAGATGTATTGCAATATAAATTAGAATATTTATTTAATAAAAATGCGATGTTTATAGAATATTTTTTTTGAAAAAATATGCATTCATTAAAACAATGTTGCACTTTCTGTTTGGTCGTCACACTAAAAAACTGATCGTTTGCAAAAACGGGACTGGATCAGATTAGAAAGATAGAAAGTAAAAATATGTGTAGATGAAATAAAGTCTAAGATGAGGGTTCAAATACTTTTTAAAAAAATTGAAACAGGTATGATAAAATTCCATGCTCTCCCAACAAGACTCAATTATAGCAATTTGTGTCATCGAGTAATTTCTGTTCTAAACATTTCCATTCGATCAAAAAATTTTTATTACGTAATCGAACTCGGAATATTCTCTGTTATCACTTATTCAAGAGCTTTGAGGTATATTGTGTGCGTGTGTGCAAGGAAATCAAAAACAAAACTGAATTTTTATTTTAAGTATATTTATTGGCAAACAATTACTGTTTCTTGAACACCTAATTGATAAATACAGCAACTGAACAATTAAATGTAATTATTTTACATGGATTATATAAATTTTATTAGTAGTGATGGATTACAAAAATGCATTCCACATAATATCGATTAAGCAGATTTTCTCACATAACAAGGTCATTTTTGTTTATAAATTCAGTTCATTTCAAGGTAATAGAACAAAACTAAACATATTATGAAGAAATAAAAATAAAATATACAGTTACGTAAAATTTAGAATGTTTTTGTGGACCTCTTCAGGAGAAATGCATACATTTCAGACTTTTAATTCCCATTATTTAACTGTTCAACTTTCTGAATGCGTAAAAATATGCTAATCATTATAAATATAAAATATAATTTCAAGGTTATTGATAAAAATTGCGTAGTTAAAAATAATCCCAGGAATTTAGCCATCCAGTTAGCAATCTAAATGTATTCAACTGTTAATTACATAGTGTATTTGATCTCCCTTAAGACATGGTGTTCTTTTTGGTGATACAGTAATGAACTGAGTGAGTGCCATTTCCAGTGACTATGACTCGTCTAAGAGAGTCAATGAATATTATTCAAAGTAATGAGAAAGACTATTGAGCCGAACTTGAAAATCAACTGAACTTAAATTACTTTCAAAGACCACTTTCATTATGTGATTAAATAACTCACAATTATTTCTTCATACAGTGATCGTCATCCCATTGAAGAAACTCGAGCTATGAGGAAATTCATTGAAAGAAAATGAATATTGAGTATACTGAATTGCATTATTTATTTTAATATTTTTCATTTAACATTAAAAAGTAATTTAATTTCTTGAAAAACAGAGAAAGCTATCAAATACTTTTGTAGTAAGATAATTAAGTATCTCGTGTCTATAAGTACGAAAAATTTAAAATGTATTGTTTGAGATATATATTTCGTACCAAAATATAAAATAAATGCATTTAGTCAGCACACACTTAATCAAACTGTGAATTACTGCAGTTCATCATTAATAGGAAATTATCAAGCATTTGTTAATAGAAGCCTTATTTGCTGTTCTGATTTTTTTTTTTTATAACCTTTAATCCTATTTACAGATTTATGTAAAATATTTTCCCGCATAATTTTTCAAATTAAATATTTTGCATATTAATATTTTTATGTGTGGTATCCTTTCTCTATTTATTCTTTACAAAAATCATAATTAAATAGCAAGCTAATTAGCGAAATAGTTCTGATATTCTAAAGGAGTTTATGAATTAAAAATATTTTAGATTTCTAACAATAATTGTTGCGAAAGGATTCAAATATTAAATTATGTTTTGATACAGTACTCGTATAAATTTATATTCTCAAAACATATAGTTTCTTGAATGCTTTTAACATAAATTACAAAAATTTAATATTTTAAAATAATACTGATCAGTTAATAATAGCTTTTAAACACGAAGGTTTGATAAAAAAACTCTTCTGAACAATTTAATTTTTTTTAATCTTAAGATTTTAAAATGCATGATTAAATTTTAAAAAAGTACAATGCTGTGAAAATTAAATTATTAATATATTTCATTAAGTTCTATAAGTAAAAGTAGAATTTACTTTCATAGTAAAATAAAAGTGGAAATATTTATTTTTTGTTCTAGATTATTATCAGTCTATTTTTAATTAAATATCGTTATTTTTTGTATCTTTATCACACAGAAGAATTACGCAAAAGTGTGAGAATTGTGAGGGAAATGTGCATATACCAAGGATGTATGCAACTAAACGGTGATATTCTCATATCATTAAATTTTATTCTTGAAATATAAGCTTCAAAATGATAATAAATTGCTACAAAATGACGTGAATTATGTTTTTTCAATATACACAGAGTAAAAGAATTTAGCAAGATGTACTTCTCAACTGCAGAAAGAAGTAATACATCAAAGTTCAAAAGAGAAACAATACCAAAATTCATAGTAAAGTATACGATTTATCTAAACTGAAATATCCATTGAACTTGATAGAGTTATACGATACGTTTTTAGAGAATGCATTGCAAATTGAGTTTTCCTTTCAATTTAGATGTCTTTATTTTGTATTAAAAAGAAAAATGGTTTGTTTCATATATTTTTCAGATCGAATACATAAATTCTTATAAAATGTTTCAAATTTATAAAAGGGATAAAAATGAAAAACTGATATTCTTATTTTCCTTTCTTAAGCTATTTCCATGTTTATAAGATATCATTGAGATAGAAACATGGATCTACGTATTTGAATAAAAAAAACACTATTGACATTATTTTATCAGTTTTATAAATATTATTTTTAGTATTCTTATCAATTTACACGATTCAAAGTTAGTTGTTTTAGAGCAAGACTTCCTACTTTTTATCAAGTCCGTATCTTTTCTTTAGTTGCATTTAAATAAAACATACTTACATTCATTCACACAAAATAATTCAACAATGAAAAAATAATTACGAATAAGTTCTCTTTAGAAATTATCTTCAAGCTAGAGCAACTGAAAGCCTACTAATGCCACATTTTTTTTTTTCATTTCATGCTTGAAATAAGTGAATAGGCTGTCTTAGCAGGTATATTACTTTCCATACCAAGTCATTTGAGAACTTACGATTTCAAAGGTGCAGTTATAAATTAAATTTCCACAACCTTTTATTATTAAAATCGGTGTCCAAACCAGCGGACTACGGGGAACTAGACAGTTCCTAACTATGTTAAAAATATAAGGAAAAAACTGCCTTAGAGGTGTAAAAAAATTAATCAAAGAAAAATACTTCGCCAAAATTATTTATAAGAAATACATATCTCCTATATAATTTTACTGGTTAAAATTATTGCCTCTAATTAAATTTATTTGTAAGATTTCATGATAACTTTCAAACACCTATGAATATATGAAAATAAAGTTAAAACTCATTGTAATTGTTCACCCGATTAGAATAAATTCTTAGCTTAAAGATTTATCGATTCACCATGGAACTGTAAGAAAAAAATTGCCATATAATACATATTTCTTAAAAATATTATTTTCAATAACACTTATTCATAATTACCGACATTTCCCCCTGACTTTAATATCCAAACACATGCAGAATATAAATTTTAATTACTATACCTTCTTTTCTTTCATTTCTATTAATTTTTCAGTAAATTAGTTTATAATTGTATATCATGACGATGTAAGTGATGTTGCCTGTTAATAATAATTTGTTAATTAATTATCCTAAGAAACTATTACAAAGTTCATCGATATTTGATTTTAAAAAATGCACATAATGCTAACTGCTTTTGTAAAAGAGCATAATTTATGAACTTTTTCAGTGTTTAAGAAACAGCATTTTAGAAAAAAAGCCTTGTCGTGCGAATAATACATTAATTTACTTAAATATTTTCTACACTGTTGAACAGGATAGAAAAACTCTGAACTGACTTATGAGAAAAGAATCAAAGAAATATGAAAATGTGTTTTCAGTTTCAAAATACATTTATGTCTTAAAATAAAATTAAAGAATAAGTTAATGAAAAAGTAATATGAAAAGAATTTCAAGCTTTCTTGTCAGAAAAGAAACTTAATATAATTATAAAGAATGGACTTTAATGTGTTTTCTTTTTACATTTTTTTATCAAAAAAATATTCTAAGAACTTTTGTTGCTGAAGTTATGATCTAATATTTTTTTCCAGTTAAAATACCGGGCTACAACGAATGATTTAATAATTTTTTATAACTGGGTTTACATCTCAGTTAGAAGTGTTAAAACTTTTCTATCGTACGATTCAGATTTTTTTAAGACACCATTACTAATTCAATAACTTTTTTCTGGATTTACGTGATTAAATTATCTTTTCAGAAAAACAAATTCCAAACTTTTGCGATTTTTCTGAATCTGGTATACTATTTTTTCACGGTATCTTTTACATTTAAAAATATTAAGTGTTAATGAGGCAGATGAAATATTGTTTCGCCGCAGATAAAATCAGCATATATTTAAAGTTTTTATTAGATTCTAATTTTTATAGGAATTTGAAAGATTCTTCTCACTTGAATTAAAATATATTTCCGTCCATTATAACGTATGTATAGCTAACGAATGTGAAGTTGTAACACCCGGTCCACCCGGGCGTTATCTTGTGCCATCACTAATATCTAATATTAAATACTACGACCCAAATAATTACAGAACCACCAAAACAACTTTCACCATTTATTAAAATATATCTATTATGACACCAATAATTGTGCTCTCCAGGTTAAGTTTAATAACGCTTTAATTCAACCCACCAATAATAATCTAACAGTTTCTTACCAATATCTTTTTTATCAACTGCAACTCCGAATCTGGAACAACTGCTGAAAATACTAAAACCAATATCCAACCGAGTAGACTATACTCGGACCTCAATACTAATCTGTAAATTCGCCTTCCCCTTATATTGCACTTAGACTTCACCACCTTCTCTCTACAACGCCTCTCTGATCCTCCTTCAGATACTCTACTCCTTCAGATGGAGTTTATATACTTCTTAATTTAACCGCTTCACTTCATTCCTAACTGCTTTGCATATTACGTTCTTCATCACGTTTCATTTTTGGTTGGGCAAAGGTTGTTTAGCGAAAGCAATCAATCTCAATTGAAAGTCCACAAGGTTAGTGAAGAGAAACCGCGAATAGCCCAATGTCACAAAGTTAACTAATGTTATCAGGAAAGTCATTCTAATCCGTATCAAAACTAACTTATATGTAGGTATATATATATATATATATATATATATATATATATATATATATATATGGATGTTTTTTGACATTTTCGTTCCCATAATTAATACATTTAATTTTCTGAATTAATTTTAAGAAACAAAATATATTTGATGCTGGAAAAATATTCATAAATTTGTGTGGAAAAAGATCTATTTCTTAAGATTTAAAATAAAATTAATTCAATAAGAATGTGTATTTGTTTTAAAAAATAGTTTCAAATTCTTTAAGAAGATGAACTTTAATTTAAAAATAAAAGGCAAAAATGAAGAACAAAGTAATTGAATATATATAACACAGTAGTCTAAAAACCATTTCTTTATTTTACTTGATAATGAATATTATTTAGTTTTAGCAATATGGGTTAAATGAATTCTGTATTTTGAGTTTTATATAGTATTTTTGAATGCCCTAAATTTCTACGAAAAGGTCTTGTAAAATAGTCATAAATATGTTAATATTATATAATTATAATATTTTATTATTTTACGAAAATAAACGGATTTTGAAAATACTTAATTTAAATTCTAGTAAAGTACTTATTTTGATAAGTAACAAATAAGAAATTGTTTATCACATTCAACCTAAGGCTTTATAATTTAATATTCTATGTATATAAAATATGTTTCTATAACTATTTGTGTATTTAAAAAATGTTTTTTTTTGTTTTTAAATTTATTTACAACAGGTTAAATAGAAAAAGTTGTTTTTATTAAATACATAGAATACTTTATATAATATGGCTTGATTTAAAATACCAATAAAATAATATGAATTAAATATTTTTAAATTAAAAAAGTTTTCATTAACTATGAACCTCTTGTATATTTAAGTAATGAAAATTTCATAAGAAATCGGATTTGTCATTCAAGATATATCCAGCTTGTAATGTTAATTTAAACCTCTGAATATTTCAAAAATGTATGAAAAATATTGAAATAAAAATTAAAATGTAAGCAACTTAAAATATTCACTTGGTAAATAATTATTTACATTAAGCACTCAGATTAATTTTAATGATTCCTTGAACTATTTCTTCTGAGTATTTAGTACAAATGTTATAACGATAACTTGAATGAACTCTTTTGTATGTGCTGTTTTAAAAAAAATTATTTGCAACATAAATATTTAAAATTTCTGAATTTCAATAAATATGGAACTTTTAAATATGTACGATATATACGATAATAAAGTAAAAAAGAAATATATGGGCAGTACATTATTTGCAAATTTTCCCTCTTAAATATTATATACCTCATTTAAATTCGACATAAATTATTGATGTGTGTAAAGATAGATAACTTTATAAATTTTATAATTGTAATGTATTTTTATTTTATGTATGTTAATATGTGACGGAGGTTCAAGAAGTACTCGTTTTAGGAGGGAGTAATGGTAGTGAGTCATTCATCCCAAAAAATTATAACCATAACTTTTCTTTTCAGTGAGAACGGCATTGTGTTCTTTGGAGAAGATTCCCCATTTGCTTTGGTTAGTGCTTGGCTGCAGGTGTATAATGGTAAATCCGATAATTATTTGCGATAATTCCAATACGTCCATTTGACACGGCATCAGTAAAGTTTTGATTTGAGAGCAAATGGCTGCTAATACTCTACGAATCAGTGTACAATTATTATAAAGATGGTCATACACAATAGTAGTAGTTTTCCAAAGCGATGCCATCCTTCAAAAATGCATAGTTTTGAGTCTCATATGTAGAAATTAATATAATATCATTACACACAAAAAGAAAATAAAAATTAGAATGTTTTAATACAGATGAAATTAATTTCATGCATTTTATTGTACAATTACTCCTTTAAATACACTTAAAATTTCAATTAATTGCCACTTACTTTGCGCTTTGATGCTGCCATTCTTTGATCCCTTGCGTCTTGTGCTTCTCCAGGAGTTCTCTTTCCCCAAACTACAATAGCGATTCTGGAATATGTGTAAATCAATACAGCCAAAGGGAAAAAATACTGCAAAATCATTAGAGCCATACTGTAATGATACCTTTGCGTGTTGGAATCCCACGCTTCCATACAAGTATACCGATCAGTCAAATTCATTTCGATCCAATCTTGCGGTTGTGCCAATTTTGACATAATGGCGGTTGGTAGAGGGGTCAACAGAGCAACGATCCATACCAATATTATGATGAGTTTCGCCTGAAGCTTTGTCATACGTGGTCGAAGTGGATACAAAATGGCGATGTAACGATCAAAGCTGATGGCTACCAGAGTGTATGCGCTGATGAAGACAGACACTGCTTGTGCGTAGCTTACGACAACGCACATGACAGCCCCAAATGGCCAATACTGCAACAGCAAGTTGGAGACGAATCCGAACGGAATGCACAAGCTTGCCATTAAGATGTCACCAACGGCCAAGTTGACAATGAAGAAATTCGTCACCGAACGCATCCTCTGATAGGCAAAAACTATGTAACACACTATAACGTTTCCACCGATGGCAGCGACCGAAATTACTATGTACATAATGTACATGAGAGCTTCAATGGCTTTCGGCACGGTTGGACCAAGTAACATGGTGGCATTAAAAAGAGTCTCTTCTGTTTCAGTTGTGTCTGTCCCATTTGTATTATTGACAACATCTTGGAGCAAAAGGACTGTAACAATTTCAGTAATATTTTCCATTTTGCCTGATTTCTTGTTATCGGTTGTTAAAAGTGTTCATCTACCTATATGTTGCTTAACAAATTGGCAACATTAATCACGAATTTTACATTCTGAAGTAAAAAAAAAATGTTCTAAATGAACAATTTTTCAACTTTTATTTTTAAAGATAACTTAAGATCTTTTTTCAACTCATCATTTCACATCAGATAAGAATCTGAAGTATTTTCGGATAAGTGTTCATAAGATCAATTAAAAGATGACTTTTTTTCAAAAAAAGTTATACGGATTACCTTATTCTTTTTATTATATCATCGTAAAATATAATTCATTACAAAATCTAAAATAAATATTATTTTCAGAGTTAAATTATATAAACAAAGGGCACAGTATTACGTCATATATTTATCTAAATTGATGGAACTCATTTCTTCGGAATGTAGTAAATCAAAAAGTCAAAAAAAGTGAGGGTTAAAAAAACACTTTTACAATTAGTTTTTCTTCCTTCTGAATAATTTTGTGCAAGGCAATGAAACTCTCTGAGGAATTGGAATTTATTCACTTCATTTATCTTTCATGTTTAAAATCCACATTAAACTGGAAAAAAGTTTGAAATTTATCTTTTAGCTGCGAAATCGTTCCTTTGAGAATATATCTTTCTTTGTTAACAAAAATCCATCGCTGCAAAGCAAATTCTCACTCAACTTTTCGGAAACATTTTAATGAGTCGAAGCTTAAAAAAAAAAAAACTTGATTTATTGTAGTGATTTTTGAAAGCACACAGCTTTCAACCGCAATATCATCCATAAAACAAGGTATTCAAATGTTCTTGCTTCTAGTAACTGCTACACATCACTAACATTGAAAGAATTTCACAGGAGTAATTTCGGAGTCAGACACTTTATTATATGTAATCGTCTTTTATCTCCGAAATGGAATGAAAATCTATCTCATTCGTTTTCAATCCTTTATGTTCTCTCTAAGTATTTTTTTTTGGAGGGAGGGGGTTAATGTAGGGGGAAGTAGAAAATCCGCACAGAGAAGCTAAACCAAAGAAAAGTACTTTTTTCTTTTTTTTTTTATCACTGTTTTCAGTAATTGATTTTATCAAATATGGAATACTTCATCTTCTTGAGAAGAATAAAAACACTCTGTGATTCTCTGAAAAATAACAAAGGAGAGTATTAAAAAGTAATTTGGATGATAATAAGTCAATCAAAGAATATTTTTAAAAAAATCACCTGGTTTGAAAAGCATGAATACAAAATATAATTTTCGAAAAGCAAAAGAGCCCTTTTGAACCCACTTGCTTAATTTCATAAGTTCTTGAATAAAATACTCATTTCCTAATTTTTTAAATAATTTCGAAATTTTAATTTATTTCCTCCTGGAAGTAATTAAATATATAAAAGAAAGAAGATCATTTTTTGTATTACCTTATAAACTTTTAAACTAAAGCTATTAAACACCGAAATAGCTTATCAAAAATTTAAATTAAACTCATTTCGGTTTGTAATTACTTCAGTAGCGTTAAGCCATAATGTTTGGATAATCAAAATTTTTGATTTTTTTTGTGGAGGAATATTTGCTTTTTTATGATGTAACAGTAGCATCTGAATAATATTGCTAATGAGAGATAAAAGATGAGAAATAAAGAGAGAAAACATGAAAGCACTCTATTCTGAAAATGTTTCAAGTTATATTCAGGTAAATAAAAAAAAAAAAAATGAAATTCTTGTATCATTTATAATATATTTTCGCCTATATATATATATATATATTAAATACAATGTGTTTAAAATTAAAGTGACCCTATTCGAACCCATCTAAAACCCGTTCTACTTATTGAATTTTGATGAAACTTGGTATATTTGTTATATGGACATTATGAAAACGATTTCTGCAACAAAAATAGTTGAAAATTTTAACTCAAGGGGGAATTGTGGCGCCAAAATTAGAACTTAAAATCTGTGAGAATCCTTAAAATTTATTCAATTACAGAATGTACTCAACGTGTGCGCCATTAACACCAATTACGTATTTAAAGCGCGTTATAGAGTGTTCAATGGTAGCACGACGAAGCTCTCGAGGGATTCCAGCAACATGGCATATAATACTGGCTTTAAAATCAGATAAAGTCCTAATTCCTCCTCTATAAACATGGTCTTTTAGGAATCCCCACAACTAGATGGCACAGCGATTTAAGTTGGGTGAAAGAGAAGTCCATGCATCCAGAAAATGTCTCGTCAAAGTTAGCTCGAAGCAGTTTTTTGACTTAGCGCCCATTGAGAGGAGTTGCTCCATCTTTCATGAAGACAGTGGTTTGCAAACATTGCTGATCCTATAAAGCAGGAATGATCTGCCTTCGAAGGAGTTCACTGTACCGGGAACTTATGACACAGCACGTCTTAGGACCTTTAGGAGTGAGAATTTCAAAGATAAACGGTCCGAGGATAAAATCAGTTGTTAATCCACACCATGCAATCAGAATACAATTGTTGTTGGTGCAGGATATTAGGAGATGAAGTACGCCATACGCGGCAATTTTGATTATTCACAGCCACATCTAAAGTAAAGTGCTCCTCATCTGATCAAAGAATTTCCAAGGTCCCGCGTCATCAACTTACATTCTCGCCAAAAATTGGAAGCAAAATCAGAGCATTTTTGGTGGTCTTGTGGATGCAGCATTTTCAATACATGATTTGAAAACGGAAACCATTTTAAAATGGATTGCAATTTTTTTCCTACTGTCGACAATGGAATCACCAATTCTCGTGACATCTATCGAGCACTTTCTGAAGAACAGTTGGAACTGGAGGCTCTTTCAATTACAGCAGTGGCGACTTCTTCGACAATTTTATTCGCTACAGGTTTCCGCACTCTTCTTGACAGTACATCCAGGACTCCAGCCTAGAACAATTTCATAATAATCTTTTTCAAACCATTCTCAGATAAAGACCCTTTTCGCAATTTCTTTAAACGACGATATTTCCGTAGTGCATCTATTCTATTGCTGCCGTTCTGATAAAACAATTTTACCATAAAGCTCGACCTTTCTTTTGTAAAGGAATGATTGACGATAGCAAAGACAGTAAGAATGATTTTTTGTCACTAACTGCAAGTCTCTTATTATGTTTGGCTAATTTGAATACGGAATTTTTGAAAAGCGCCTTCCGGTGGTCAAAATATGAACAATTTTTTTTAAAAAATCTTTTCTCCAAGGTCCATCTAACATTTTTAACAAGCTTCATCAAAATCTGATTTTCATAATGGGTTTCACAGGGGTCAAAATAGAGTCATTTTAATTATAGCCACCCTGTATGTTACAATTCAAACTTCAATTTCAGTTTCAATATTTATTTCAATAAATTTATTTTAATGACATCATGATAGTAAAAATAAAATATTACAAAAATATTTAAATAGTTTTAAATTTTATTTTTATTTTATTTATAGAAATAAAGAAAGTCGAAGGTATTTGTTTTGATATCGATTTTCAATTATTTGATGTTGTTCAAGTTAAAATGTTTCGATGGATTGACTTGATAATTTAACTGTTAACGGCTGGCTCCAATGACAGCACATTATAATTTTGTAATAACTTTAACAATTTAATTAAATTAGTTCATTGTAAATAATGCATATCTATCACCAAAAGTTATATAGGCTGAGATTATTGGTATTCTTATAAAACACGACTTTTGTTGGCGAAGAACTATGTCACATCAAACCTCAGTAAAATTAGAGAGATGGTACCAAAAATTGGTATCTTCCGTTCTCCTGAAATTTATTTTAATGTGTTGTGGAAAAACGTAGATACTCAGTAACTCTTTGCTTATATCAGCTCCGTTTTTCTGCTTGAAGGTCTGATGGAATCAGGACTTGTAAGCCACACTTCAACCTCATGACCTCAGCGTTACTGACTTGCTGTCGTAGCCACTGGGCAAGCGAGACCAATGGGTGAATCATGAACAAATAAGTAAAGGCGCCATTTTTAAGTTAGTGAAACTAAGGATTAGTAATTTTTTTAATTTAAATTTTATTACTTAATATTTTATTCAGATTTTGCTCTAAGGATCTCTCTTTGCTGTTTTATTCAGATTGGCTCTAATCTTATGTAGAAGTTACAATTTACAACCCCTTTTTATAAAATAATCTGAAAATGAAACTGACGTATCTGCCATAAAAAGCAACACTTATAATAGTCAAAAAATTTTCAAGTTTCCTCAATAATTAGAGCATTAAAAGAACTTTGTGAAAAGAAACTTGAATACAATTCACAAAATAAGGGCATCGTAAAATGAAGAGACAAAGACATAGGAAAAATTTATCATGAATTTGAATTCAGATATAAACTTGGGTAATGAATGAGATGGAAGCATCGACTACAGAGAAAAAGAAAATTTCCTTCCTTAGAAAGATGCATAAAATTTTTCTTGCAGTGATATATTTAAAGAAATATTTAAAATATTTCGTAGAATGTTGCTTTTCTGTCAAGTACATTTCTACTTTGAAAACGATAAGTAAAGAGAAGGTTAGAATAATTTCTACTAATTACATAACTATGCAACACTGTTTTTCACTAATTCTTTTATAATAATTTAATTCTACAGTGCTAATTCGGTATTTTTTTGAGAAAAAATTACAAATTAAGGGGATAAAATTAGTTAGTCGAATAACTGCATAAGGTAATGCATACAGCATTAAAATATAAATCAATACCATATTTTTTATATATATATATATATATATATATATATGATTTATTACAAAACATGTAAAAAAAGATACGCAATTCATATTTTTATTTAACAATATGTAATGTATTTTAGAATGAATCAAAGTTAGCTCTTAATTGTTTCGTTTTCATGGTTGAGTGTATTCACAAAATTCAATTAATGATATGTATAAAAGAAAAACTTATATATTTTCCGAGTTGGTAATCGAAATTCTGAAACACTCAAAATTCATCCTTTTGTACACTGCTCAAAACAATTAAAGAATATTTTAAGTCTTATGTAAAATAACAGTATAAGCGAAATTTTTTTTTGCAGAAAATGGAAGAAAAGAGTCACAAATGCAAATTTTTCTCAATTTCAAACTTCGGAGTACGCAAATTTTGAGTCTGACGTCAAAAACGACGCTTTAGCGGCAGCGAATGAAATTCGCCCTTCAACTTAACGAAAGACAAAGCGGAAAAGTATGATCGACATTCAATAAGTGTGTTGTTTCGATGATTGCGGTGTCTCAAAGAAGACATTTAACCGATGCAGAAGGCGGGAGAATTGTTGGACAGTTAGGGGGGGGGGGCAAACACAATCCGAAGTAGCAGAAGCTATTGGAGTTGCACAAAGTGTGATTTCCAGAATCTGGAACCGTTTCTTGGAGACTAGAAGTGCAGGGGGAAGACCAGGGCAAGGTTGAAGACGTGCAACAACGCCCAATGAAGATAGATATTTAACACTAACGGCTCGGAGACACCAAAATATGAATGCCACTCTTCTTCAGCAACACCTTCGCTCTGCTACTGGCACCACAATTTCGACTCAGACTGTCCGAAACCGGCTCCACGCTGTAGATCTGTATGCTACCAATGGTATGTGTTACACTAAGAGCAAGGCACCGTCGCGCCCTTAGGTAGTGGACAGCCGAGCATGTGAATGGCACAATGTTCTTTTCTCTGTTTTTCTATCCATCTTGATTATAGGCGTATTTTTATCTGGAGGGATGGTGGCGCTAGATACAATCCTGCATTTCTGCTAGGAAGTTTCAGATTTGGCTGAGGTGGAGTGATGGTCTATGCTGGCATCTCCATTGATGGGCACACCGATCTCTACATCGTTCGAAATAGAGCTCTGACCGGTCGCCGATATAGGGATGAAATCTTCAGACCTATTGTAGTCCCGTACGCAACAGCAATTGGAGAAGACTTCATCTTAATGGACGACGACTGCAGGCCACATCGGCCACCTTTGTGGGTGATTTCCTTTTCGAGGAGGGAATCGTAGGAATGGATTGCCAGTATGTTCTCCGGACATGAACCCAATAGAACACGTTTGAGACATTCTAGGCCGACGAGTTGCTGGCCGCCTACCACCCGCACGAACTCTCCAAGAACTGGAAAGATCTCTTCTGGAGGAGCAGGATAGAATATCCCAGCTTCTCATAAATAGCCTTAAGGACTCCATGCCTCAAAGATTTTCAGCTTTGCTGGCCGTCTGAGGAAACCATACCCCCTATTAAAAACTTTTTTCTTTCAAGTAAATACCCTTTTTTTATTCTTTTTTTTTCTCGAATGCACAAATCGTGTGTGTTTTTTCCCTTTTGTGTCCAAATGCGATGTAAAATGCATTTTTTCTGCTAAACATGCTTGATTTTTTTTCTTATATAGCCTATGATGTCTATCGATCATGTATCAATCATATAAACAATTACCCAATCGCTTAATTCGCCCAAAACCTCAATATCCTTTAATTGTTTTGAACAGTGTAGTTTAACTGTTTCATCTTTTTTTTTTTTAATGAAAAGTGTCAGATTCTTCATACTTATTATTTCAATCATATTTCTGTACGGGTCCTGGCTTCCGTACCCAAAAATAAACGAAATGAGCGTTTTCAAGTACATCAAGTAAGACAAACATAATCAAAGACATAATAACTGAACTAATTTGTCTTAAAAATATGAAAAAACGTGTAAATTAGCCGGTGTTTGGTCATTAAACTAAAATGTTTTAAATAGTAATTAGATGCGAGATATTTAAGGAACCCATGAAATGTTTTTATACATATTTTATGCAGTAAAAGAAAAGCGATTAAGTACATGATTTAGTTACAGGCATACGGTAAATTTTCCTCTAATATTCTCATCAATATTTTTATTTATAATCCTTACAATTTCATTTATCTAACATTCTCCTTCTTGGATGCTTTCAATATGAATTAAGGGAATTTATTGTGAATTGACTTTAAAATTAAACTTTTTGTAAAATGAAATTAATATTTTTTTGCATATACGAAGGTATTTCAAAAAGCACCTATCTTGACCACTGCAAAAGTAAGTTGATACAATCATTACGTGCTGTCATCTATCACAAAGTGCCAGAAGGAATTTGACATTGATTCTTAGGTAAGTATTGATTTGGCAGCCACGTGTATTTGCTGCCATATCAAAGTTTATTAGGTGTTCTGTCTTACCATCGTAATTTTGTGTTAAGTTATCACCGCCAATTAGACATAGATTCATTATTATTCACTGGAAATCAAGAAACAATCAAAACCCTAGTTTATTTCTGGGGAATCAACTTTTGAGGTGTGAAAATAGTCACACTTAAGGACTTCTTTGGAAAGAGAAAAACATTTGCTGGGCGATATTGCATTGAGTTATTTTCCATTTTCCACAGTTGCACTTTTTGAACAACTTTCGTTAGCTCTACCACTTATTCAAATTTTCAATATTATTTTCGTAAATGAGAAATAATAATTTTTTAAAACATACAGAACTGTTTTTTTTAATATATATATATATATATATATATATATTTAACTGAACGTACTGAAAAAAGAACATAATTAAATAAAACTTGTAAAGACGATAGAAAATTTTAGAATAAATATATATATATGTTTTTTAATTCGTAATTTTGAGATTTAGAACAAAAATTGTTCAGTTAAATTAGCTAAGGCTTCAAGAGCAAAGTTCTAATGACAGAATATTGGAAAATAAAATGGAACTTTAAGAAAAGAAAGAAAAAAAAATAGATTCAATGAACAAAATAAATTAAAAATGCAATTATGGATTAGTGTGTTCTTTTTAATAATAAGAATTTTCATCCTCCAAGTGATATTCTGTCATAATAACACATCCTTTGACAACTCCACTATTAATGGTTTTTAAGTAATTGTTCATAATCAAAATTTAAGTGGAAAAGGTGTTATAAGTTCAAATAAGAAATTCTTGCATGAATTAAATTATATGACACATAATGGGAGAACAATCTTTCATTCGTCTCTCAAACACTTCATTGATTATGCAGTTAATGGAAGGAAAAAAAAACGTTAATTAGTAACGATTTATTTTTCCGTTTCCTTTAATTATCTGAAACACTTTGGCAAAATTTAATGGAAACTGTGTTATAAAACTATAAATGACGTTGAAACTGTCAAGTGTTTAGTACATTAAGAAATAAATCAATAATTTTAATGTAATTGTTATTTAAATTTTTGATAATTTGTTTACGCTTTCATAATAATAAATGAGAAATTTTAGGAACTAAAGGCTTTCACTCCTGAATTACAGATCGGTATTTTTTTCCAGATAACTGCATTCGATATTTGAAAGAAAAGAGAAACCTTCTTCTTATCACACATTATAATATTATAGATTTTTAGAGGAAGAGTATGTACGCGTAGAAATATATTTTTACCGTTTTTCCGGAAATGTATCTTTTATTTGAAGCGTTTTTAAGGTAATCCAGATACCTAAAATCTTTAAACAAAATAAACATTTATGGTACTTATATATCGAAAATAGTAATTAATAATAAAATATAGATGTAATAAAAATATACGAAAATAAAATGAACAAAATCAATTATTTAGCTCTGTTATCTCCCGCTCTTAAAGCCCATCTGTAGAAGGCGTTTATTTCTAAGGGGGCGAGAGGGGGATGGGATGTCACATAATCCCCTCAGATCAGATCAGACCAGACGAGTCTCCTACTGGAGAGGATACATGCACGTAAGCGAGTTGACACTCGAGAGACTTGTGAATCGCGAGGTGATAGAGGGCTAAAGGTTATCTACATTTATCATCAAGGTAACGCAAAAAGAATTGTAGTTGAATGAATAAACGAAATAGTTATTGTGACTAAAATGTTTGTGTGATCTCATTTGAAGTTCAAGTGAAAGTAAACTAAGTTAATAGCTAAAGTAAGAAGTGAGAGTTTGCAAGAAATAAAGTGATTTGATTCATGGGTTCTATAAATATATAAGGTTAAAGTAATAATAAGAAGTTTAAGTTATAAGTGAAAAAGAAAAGTTGTCTAGTGAAAAGGTGAAAGGTAATAAGAATTTACGTATAAGTTAAAGTATCAGAGAAAGAGAAAAAGTTTTTATGTTTTTATGAAATTCAAAATGCGATAAAAATGTTTAAAAGTTAACAAAAAAACAAAAGTAAAACTATAAATTGAGACTGAAAGAATTATTTAGAAACAATATGAAAGAAATATAATTTTTATGGCATTCTGTACACATCGGTTTTAACAAGCTAAAGAAAACAAACAAAAGCATTGACAACCTAGAAAAAGTTAAATATATTTGATATCATTAAAAAAAACTTAACAAACTAAATATCAAATTCAAATAGCAAGAAAATAAATTGCAAAATAAAATGACGATATATATATACATATATAGTATATCAATAAAAGCATTTTACATAGCTGTGAAATAGAAATCTAAAAGCCATTTGAAATGAAGTGAAAAGCAATAAGTAGTAAAAAAAAAAGATTACCATGATTACCTAAAAAGATGGAATTAGTTACTGCGGCATTTATTTAAGTAATTTTTTGGTAAATAAATCATTTCAGAAGGATAAAATCTCGGTTCCGAGTACCCTAATAACCATACAGAAATTGTGCGGATGTACGTTTCAGCTAACAGATTTGCCTTCAGTATTATATGGAAGTCATCGCACTCCTTTGATCGTAGTTCGAAATTACAATTTCCGTTACCAATAGAATTCGCGTTACTTCAAATGGGATATGAATATGTAATCAATCAGTAGAAGACTACGTAAACTAGACTCTCTTCGCTTTCTGTCATTCCCAAAATTCTGCCAGCTTATATAAAATGAATTCAAATTTCAGATACTCAGAAAGTCCTTGAAGATTCAAAACCACTTAATAATCTTTAAAACCTCAAACACATGATTTCTGTTCGAAAAGTACACACACACACACACACATATATATATATATACTCGCAACGGTGTGAAAGTTAAGAAAGGGAGTGGCAGCTCAGGTGTCGTCCTCCTCACTTGACCGATGCTCAAAATTACGTGGTTACGAAGTCCGTCGCCAATAGCCCTCTTGTTGCTTCTAGTGCGACGTTAATAAAACCAACCTATAATATATATATATATATATATATAACTAGAATTTATTAATCTGAAAAGAAAATAATATACGTTGCATCAAAGAAGTTTATGCTTACCAATTAAATTATTCTTTTTATTTTTACCAAACATAATCATACTTTGAATATAATAATCAAAATTATGGAAATATCTGTGAGATATCTTTGCATCATTAAGCTTTAACAGAAAATGATTTAAATATATTATAGTTTTGCAAAGCGAAATATCTATAAATATGTTCAACTTTATTTTCTAATCATTCGCAATAAGATATGTAAGCATTCCACAAAATAAACGTTTTCTGAAAAATTACAGTTTACAAATAGACGGCAAAATTTGATCACTTTCCAACTGTTCGTAATAAGGTCTTAATATTGTTTAAGAATAGCAAATACTTGATTCCTTGTTATGTCTTTTCAATACTTACACTTACAAGAGGGTTAAAGATTGTAATAAAAAAATGACGAGAAACAGCATGGAACAGTAAAGCACAAATATTTCACCCATTTTCTTCCTACCATGTCTGATATCCCGTTTTCTTTTGAACTTTCTTCACAAGTCCCAGGGCGAATACATTTCGGGGTGATAAAATTTAATCTTCATGGACGAAAAGAATGTGTCATGCACAGAAGTTACCCGAAATAGAATCGTTGAAGACATCTGGTACGTTTTGTTATTCACACAGTTGCATGAACAAAACAAAATACTTCAGATATCAGTATTGGTTGTTAAAAGGGAATAAAAATTCTTTTGGCTTCGTTTTATTAGCACGGAATCATTTCAGACAGACAATATACATCGGGAGACTTCTTTTTTTAATATTATGACTGTTCATTTATTGTTGGTTTCCTTCTCATGTGAGTTTAATTATGCGAATGAAACATGCTGTTAGGATAGCGTAAATATTTTTTTTGCCAGTAAATTAGTGAAATATTTGCATAATAATACATAAAGATTACAAATTTTCTATATTTGTGCTTTAGATATGCGCTAAAATTAACCAATCTGAGCAATAAAATATGTAAAAAAGAGAAAAATGTTTTAGAGAAAATAGTTATGTGTATACATATAATATATCTGTGATGATCTATTTTACTTGAAAATTTAACGTGCATTATATAAATATATATTGCAGCAATACTCGTTTTCTAGCAATGACGCAAGCGTTAGAATTGGCCTAAACTTGTATTCATTCAGTCTCCTCTTCCTATTAAACGATCCGCATATTGCATATATATATATATATATACGGAAAGGTTTTTGATTCAACCTGTTACTATTTCTCGTTCCTGTTACCTTTCATATCTTACTACTTCTATTTGTAGTTGTTTAAATCAATTTAAAGTCGAATTATACTTTTATTGTATTTTAGAAATGATTTATCTCAATTAAATCTCGAGTTGAGATTATTCCAGGCTCATTATTGCGCTTACGTGTTTTTTCTACGCGACATTATAACAATGAAAGATATTATGATGCCCGAAAACTTCTTAATAACCGCGTATTCTTTTATACATAAATATACATAATTACATGAATAAATTGCGCTTTGTATATCGAAGCAGCATGGATAAATAAAACATTTGGAATTACGTGGACACACATGCAATGGCTCAATAAAGAAGTCGAACACTGGTGTTCTCAAAGTTCAGCCTACATTTTGATGCTTAAAAATACATAGTATAACGAAACCAAATATAATGAAAAGTCACGACACATTTTATCTACGGTTACCTTGATAAAAAGAATTGCAAAACTAATTTCATACATTGAAATATATAAACACTAAAAATATACACTAAATAAATTCAAAAAAAAAAACTCGGACACTTAAATTTAAGAAAAATGTAATAAATATAAGAGAAATCAATATCTTATTAACACTCCTTCGTGGTTTATTATGGCTCTCAGTCTTTTAGGTATTGACTCTATAAGTGTTTTACAAAAATTTGGATCAATTTGAGACCATTATAGTTGGAGTGCATTTTTTTCTTAATGGAGTTATTTTTAAATTTATTTTCCAAATATGCTCATAAATTTTCAATTTCATTTAGGTGAGGTGATTGTGGAGGTGTTTCTAACAAACGTAAGCATTTACACAAAAGCCATAAGAGTACATATTTGCTGTATGTTTTTGATCATTATCTTGATAATAATTGAAAATATCCTACATTTCCAATTGCTAGGTACTTTGTAGCAAACATTCTTTCATAATGGTCAAATACTTTGTGTGGTCCATTTGCCATCAATTATATGAAGTTTTCCTGAACCATTGGCAGACCTGCAGCTTCAAACCATGATAAAGCCACCACCATGCTTTACAGAAGCTTTTAAATTTTGCTCTTGCAGTTTTTGATTTGGGTCTCTCCTTACACAACATTGAACCCCGGAGCGAAGAAAATTAAATTTGCTTTTATCAGCAAATAAAACCGTTTTCTAAATTGAAAAGTCTTTATGTTTATAAGTTCTTGCGATCTTCCTTCTTTTCAATATGCTGCGTTTATTTATAAATGACTTTTTACGTGCCAATTTTCCTTGTAAATTGTTTCAACGTAAAATCAGTATTATTGTTACTCGGTTAATAATTTTATGAAGGTATTATGACACTTCATTGTAGCTTAGGAACACAAAGTTTAGGATATAAACAGCATTGTCTTACAATCAATAGTTTATCCTTGTTCGAAAATGCTTTTGATTTTCCGGATTTATGCTTATTTTCAATTGATTTTGAAATTTTGATATGTTTAATTATATCAAAAGCTGTAGAATAAAATCTATTTAGAAATTTACTCATTATTTGAATCGATTTTCCTTCTTTATTATACATTAAAATGAGTTTTCTTATGACTATTGACATCTATCTTCTTTACTTTCCCATTTAAAACTTTAAATTTTACTAAACTCACAACAAAGAATAAACATCTAGCCTTAAATGAGAAATTCAAAATTTTAAATTGACAAATAAGGCTATAAAGGGAATTCTCACTTTGAATAGCTGATAAAAAAAGAGACAATATTGCCACTTGTCCCAGTTCTGTTTTGATTGATTGTTTATAATTTCTTTTACCTTTTCTTTTAACTTTTCAAAGGAAATCAAATTTTACTATTTTACGAATAAAATTTGAGAACTCATTTTAATAAAATATATATAAAAAAATTATGCTTTAATTTTTAACCAATTATTTTAGGTGACTAAATTTAATGACATAACATCCGACTTCCTTATTGACCCACTGTATATAAACAGAAACAAATGTTATGTTTTCTTTCATAAATTATTTCTCCCTTTTTTGAATATTTTGATTAGTTTCTGCTGCTTTCTAGAATTTTTCAATTAATAGTTCTTCATTAATTATTTGGTGATATAACTTTCTCTTTTTTCTATTTATTTGCAATTAAAAATATATTCATTTTTCTTCTATAATATAATATATTTATATATAAGTAGGCGATAATTTTAAGAATTATGTTTAATTCATTTAGATTGCGCAATTTTTAAAATGTATATATATATAATCAAAAGCAAAGTCCGAAGTATATATTCTACTATTTTGTTAATCCAATCAATAGAATAAAGCAAAATTCACTGACCTTATGTAGATGAACATTCGAAACACGAAATGGAAGAGAAATTGACTTGCCGTACAGTTGGTTGACGATTATATTCATATCAAGAAACATACATTAATCCGATTGCAATCATATTGGACACTAATCTTAATCAGTAAGCACGAGGAGCTTTCAGTAGCATAAAAACTGTATTCCGTTTATTTTAACACGTTTGCAAGGATTTAAGTACTGAAGATCTCATCGGAGCTAGATATTCCTAAGTTCTGGATTGATGTCACGGCTGGAGCAGCAATTTAGTGATATCTCTGTCGTGTGAAGAATAACTGTACTAAGTTCGCGAAAGTATACAATAGCGATGAACAACTACCGTTTAGTCGTACTGACGAGGTAGCGCCCCGAAGTCTATTTTAAGGCAACTGTCTTCCGTATTCACTGAAAGCTCTGGAATAATAGTATCAAAGCAATCCACTTATTTGAGAATCGCTGCTGTAGACTTGAGATTCGCTGCGGGATACCAGTGTTTGTCTAACTCTAGTTTTTGCACACCCGATTGCTCATTTGAACTTTTGATCACAACATTGTCCTGGAGGGAGGGAGTCTGGACCCGCGCTCTCTTCACAGATTACTCGAGAGTGGGATAGCAAACTGTCATTAACAGTCAATTCATTTGGGATTCCTCGAAAACACAACTCCACCGTCGTGGAAAACAAAAATCCGGTAGTGGTAGTAGCTCACTAGCGTGGGATGCAATTACAGATAATGGCTGCACATTCATGTACGTGTTTTCAAGAAGTACTATGACTGCTGCATGTTATAATGGATGATAACCTACAACTTTACCTCAAGGATTTCTGAAAAGCTATTGGTCCTAACAACATGACAATGGACGATAAACTCATCCAAACAGGGCTGCTATTGTCAACGATTTTCTTCTTATCGAAAATATTCATCATATTAATTGGACAACCAGTTCTCCAAACTTGAGTGAGATAGAAAATGCATGAAATACATTGGAAGTCATGCTAATTGTCGTCAAACACCAACCACAACACGGAAAAATTTATGAAAGACTCTTCAAGGAGTGAGATAAACTGGTCCAAGAAATTGTCAACGACCTGATTACGAGTATTTCTAGTCGCTGCCACTTTTGTACATCCCTCTGTTATGACCGTACTTCGTAGTGATAATAATGATGATGTCTATCAGTAATTTTCTGTGCTTATTACTTTTACATGATATGTGGATACATGCTCCCTTCCAGAATATACGTGTTCATTGTCGATAAATTTGTTAATAAAGTATGCTTACATTATTGTGCATCTTTATATGCCTATATTTCAAACCTCTAGTGTGACGATTTCCTTCATTCGTTTTAATTGTGTGTACCATATTTTAATTCTGAACACCCACTCACCCATATATGTATATTTGAGCGAGAGATTTAATAAAACGTGATAAAAGAAATATGAAAGAAAGTTTTATTTACATCTCTTGAAGGGTTTCTTAAGAAGTAGTAAATCTTTCGGAGAATACCTTCACGAAAAGAAGAAATATTAAAGCATTATATTCTACAATGTAATGATATAATTTAAATTAATTAAAATTTTTCGAAACGTAAGTTGACTGTTGCTTCAATTAAAGTCGGTAAAATAGCATGCAAGATTAATATATTAATGAAATTGATAATATTTTTAGCAATTAAGATTAGGGGTACTGAACCTAAGAAGTGTGTGTTGTGACGTTGATTATGAAGACTCGATGTTGAAAACATTATCAGATAACTATTTCACACTAATGATGTAAGCATAAGTAAAACAGAAAAAAATTCAACGTAGCGAATTCGCTATAAAATGTTGTTCATTTGATTATTTTGGACCATACAAATTGAACAAGTTGGTTAAACACAAAAGACATTGTATTTTGAAAAAATCTCAATTTTTGATAAAAAAAAATTGGAAATCCTGGATGTTCGAAGGCATCCTCAATAATTTCTTTTCTGATAAAACGTCGAAAATTCTCAAAGAAATTTTAAAAAATTAACTGAACTTGTTTTCCAAATTCAAAAAGTGTGATTCGAATGATTAATATATATAACAACTATATACTTAACAAAGCTGTGAAGCTAATGAAATTATACACTGGAGATATATAAACATTTTCTTATGCTCCATTTTCCTAAACTTTTAATTGTCTACAAAACCAGCAAGTAGTTTGTAATGTAATTTTTTAGCCACCCTTATTTGAAAAGTTTCCCATGCAAGAAATACAAGAAACTCACTTCACTGAAGAAACTTAATAGAAAAGTTATTATGTGGGAATAGATACGTATATGAATAGTACGCATTTTTAATTTTCTTAATTATTAAATGGGTACAATACATACTTATGAACTTTGTATTTAATTTATTTAAATGCTAATTTTCTTTGAACAAGATGGTTGAGATTAATTTGTGATCAGTTTATGTACTTATAAGAAATCGATCAACAAAAGGTTTCTTAAAAATTGCTCAAAATTGCTACAAACGAGAATATCAAATACAACTATTGTTTGCGTAATTTGTGAATCAAGTACTCATGAAATATATAATCGTAACTACTCATGGTTATTATCATTTGAAGTAAAAACATTGTAAAACTGTGTCCTTTATGTAATTCACAATAAATATTGATTTTCTTATATTTATGTAATTTTCGAAGGCATACATGGTATATTAAAAAACCAAGTATACATATAGGCAATCTTTATCAAAAAAACATTATTGTTCCTTTACGCAATTCGTTAAGTAGATCAAAAATCTAACTCCATAATAATTCTTGGATTTAGATTTTACAATTACTTTTTTTAGAGTTGTTATCTCGCATCAATGTGTAACAGGGTTGTGATCTGAAAATGAAGATGCAAAGTAAATCCTATACTTTCTATCCTGAACTTTAAAGAAAAAAATTAAGATAACATGAATCAAATAAATATCTCAATTTTAGAGTAATGAAGAACAAAATATCCAGTTATTGGAGAAGCGTGACTTATATAAGAAATTAAGCTTAACTTTTACTTGACTTACGAGAAAAATATTTGTCGCAAATCTTAGAATAATTGATTAGTTATTGACGTTGTACTTATAGAAGGAAAACGTAGGTATTGGTGACGGACCACGTAATTTTATACCTGAGCTGTGGTACCAATCTCCAAACTTCTACAACACGCTACAGAGGGGAATCGTGACCTCGACAGATTTAAGGTGCATCCCTTGTCCTCCAGATTAGAGGACAGTACTGTCTACATTTTCGTCCAGTGTTTATCGCAACAGCAAATGTTTTATTTCAGTTTGTTGTTTTCTAGATGATCAAATATCACATGTGCACAACATTAAAACTTTATATGTACAGTGTATTGTACACTAAAATATCCATTAAGTCCAGTAAGGTGCTAATGAAATAAATAAGCACGTGATTAGATTAACTTGTCACAAGTTATTTCAAATATAATTGTACCGTATCAGCTTTCCTTACATGATGTGTATTTCAGCAAAACAAGAATATTTAGTTAAATGTATTTTCAAAATTTGCATTTAATTTTCTATTAAGGAGAAAAACTAAAAATTTGTAAGATATTTACATCGTCTACACAGGCTCAAAATATGAGTTAAGACATTAGATACAGGTTTAATCGTTTCAGCTTTTATTTAAAGCGATTTATCTTTGGTATCCTCGTGCAATTGGACTAAGGCTTGATAATTCCATAAAATTGCTAATTAGGCAAGCCAGGGGTTGCTAACGTGCCGGATTGAGTAGAATTCGTGACGGTGTTTCTTCATTATTTCACTCTACAGCCATCTTAAAACCTAATTAAATAGTCAATAAGATCAAAACTCTAACTGAAGTTACGTAAGAGAAGGGCAACACATTTAATCATTGTCAATCATTATGCAAGAACGCTCATTCTAAAATACCTTTTAACTCAGTTGATTTTAGTTTATGTTCAAATAATACAGTCTTAGTTTACCAACTCACTCATTCCGATTCAAATACATTTCGAAACTAGCACATTCTATTCCTATCATTCTGATTATGAGTTCCTTCTAAAACTTTCTGATAAACTCTAATTGCAATTACTGTTTCCAATTTAGATATGATGGTATCATTTGTCTCATTTTTATATTCTTTCAATTCTGTTTCACTTATATATCTCTACATCTAATTCAATTTACTACACTTCTTATCTCCATATAGTTTATCTAATTACATTTCATTTGGTTGGGAAGGAGTTGTAATTTTAGGCAATTCAAAGTACAAAAAGGGCCCGGAGTTCCCGGTTAGTTATTAGAAAATCATGATAACCTCAATGTCATAGACTTGCCGTATTTACTATGAAGTCTATATTTATTGCAAGAAACTAGACAACGATAGACGTATAGTTGCGTAAAATGTTTTTCGGTTTTTGTATAATCTGCATTAAGTACAATTAATCTAGATTAAATTTAAAATAATATTATTAATTAATCAATAGCTTGAATGAATATGTATTTATTTGTTACTCAATGCATTAGGATTTTTTTTAATAAGAAATAGTGTATCGTCCCTAAGATACAAATTTATCTCTGATTTCATATATTCCATTCCATATATATATATATATATATATATATATATATATATATATATATATATATATAAATGATATAATCAACAGGAACTTTTAGAACAAAATTTTGGGCTTATGCGCTACATTTGTATTCACTCATATTTTTATTTATTATCAATGACGTATTTTAAATCAGGTTTTAACTAAACAGAGTTGAATACTCTTTAGTAAAGCTTTTATTTATGAAAATTAATAAAATTGCTCAGATTACTTATACATGTTGATGTGATGCGGAAGTTAAGAGAGGGAGGAACCAGCGCAGGTGTCGTACTCGTCACTTGACCGAGGTTCAAAAATGCATCGCAACAGCCTCGTGTTCCTTTGTATTTTTGTCAATAAAAACCTGTTAAGCTACTTATAATGAAATAAAAAAAAACAGGATTAAATTCGTTAGAAAATAAACATATATATATTTAAATTTTTCTTGACATTCGTTTATTTTATCTTACTGAATAAAAATCCTTTTAAAATTCAGAAATGAAGCTTTGGCTCTACCTTTCTGCAATATTTTTTGTTAGTAATGCAAAATTTATATTTAACAAAGGAAAAAAAAATCACGAAACTTTATTTCAATTATTGTTACGAAATCTTTTAAGGCGAATTAAGTTTCGATTATTATATCATTGCTTGGATTCTAGAATTAATTATAAAAATTTTAAGTTCAATATCTTACAAAATTTTAAAATCTCTTTGGAAAAAATGTATAGCAAAGAAAAATATTGTTGAGAATATTTTATTATGAACATTAAATAATTTCAAACAATATGTCAGTTTTATTTTTAAGAATTTCTATTGTATTTAAAATAAGAAAAATACGCCAGCTAATTTTTCATTAACAATAATAATATATTTTAATATTAGTTGATATAATTTATAATTTTTGAAAAAAATAAAAAAAAAAAATCAGATAATAAGACAAGTGTACATGAGAATAGATGTATTACTATAATAAATTAATATCAACATCTCTTAATTTTTTAGTATAAATAGAACAAATTAAAAAAATCATATTTTTTTAAATACTTTGAATTACATTTTTTGGTTAATTTTCGCAGAGAATTTCCTTTCATTCGAAAATGTAATTTATGACACGCAACTTTAATTTGATAAACAAAAATGGAGTTTTGACAATAAGAAACGCAATTAACTTGATGAAAGAGATTATAATTAACGCAGTTCTTAATAAAAGTAAGATCATGACAAAGTTATGACTTAATTCTTTTTCCTTAGTATCACGCAAACAATATATATATTTTTATTTTATGAATGGTATTTAACCTAACATCTTTTAAAACTTCAGTACGAAATTGTCTTACTACTTCATTAAAGTTTTGAAGTTTAAAGTAATGAAATTTTTGGAGTTTTCTGAATTGTTACTGTTTTGCTTTTTCCTAAACTCAAGATGTTTGAAGTGAATGTATATACTACACATGTGTTGTTCAGAGAATTCTTGAAAAAAATTCGATTGAACAATTTATTGAAAAAAAATGCTTCAATTACTTTCATTAATAGTTTTACATTATTGATTTAATTTGAGAATAATATGATGTTCAGCATAATTTCCAAGAAATTAGTTTAAGAGAAACATAGTGAACATTTTTTTTATCAGTTTTTGGTTTTCAATTGGATGTGACTTTTGTTTTATACGAGCCACAATAAAGAACTAACTTTCAACTATGCACCCCTTGATTAAAGTTTCAGACGAGAAAAACAAACCAGATAAAATTTTGCATATTATAATGAAACGAAAGCTGGACTAGAAACTATTGATTAATAAATTACCACGTACACATGTGAAGGGGAACTGGTAAAGGGCCTGCGAGTTTAATTTAGAAATTTAGGGTTTCGGGATTGTTTACTATTATCAGCGTATGAGGAACAGCAACATTTATCAAACCAATATAAATGACCAACGAAACGAAATAGTAATTAGAAAGTGTTCCATATAATATTCATACATATGTTTAAATAAATTATCATACTCTCATGCAATTATTAAGAAATCTTGAAAAGTTATACATAAATATAAATTAGACACTTTTTCAAAATTATTAAAACCAGTATTTTAGAAAGCGCAGGATTTTTAACTACAAATCTGATCCAAATTTAAAAAAGAAATGTTGTTTAGTCAAAAAAATATCCTTTTTTGTACTCATACATACTTTTGTAAAAATTTAGAGAAAAAACTACTTTTAATAGAATTACTTAGAAAATTTGGAAATTTTAAGCAAAAATCCAATTACAATTCATATGAAAAGTTTTCTTTTAATAATTTATGTAACAATTGATTTAGAAGTCACAAAGAAACTTATTTTAAACACGCGAATAAAATTTGAAATAATATCAGCTGATTTATAATAGCTTTTGAGAAATTATGCGCGGAAGCTAAACTGTTTTGTTTTGAGAAAAAGGAAAAGTTGAAAAATAACAAATAAAAAAAGAGTAAATAAACAAGATTTAGTTCATTCTCGGTAACTTTAGTAGTATCTTTAAAATCCTAGCATTGAAATCTTCAAAAAAGAAGGGACTCTAACATAAATGCTTTTTAAAAATTCAAAAAGTATAAAGGGTCCTGAGACTCATTAGTTGACCTAGCAGCAATAAATTCGTTTGTAGTGTTAATCCATGTAAGTTAATGCTATCGTAACAAGCTGTACAAAATATATCTTTATTTTTTTCCAACGAAATTCAATCTCAGAGGAATAGCAAATTGGAAAAAATATTTTAGTAATAATAAAGAAAATTAGGTATTTGCAGGGAAGGAAATATCAGAAAATGTCAAAGAACCCAAAATCCAAAGAATGCGATCTAAAGACACATCGAAAACCTTAAACGAGGTGCGCTGTATTGAGAGCTTTTCTTAATCCAAAGGATGCAAATGTGGGCTGGAAATCTTTTTGCAATAAAAAAAAAATTGTGAAGAATAATGATTGTAAAAATTAATAAGTTAGGTATTAAAAATTATGTTACTTCTTAATATTTAACACCAATCAAGCAAACAAGAAATTGGACAGTGGAAAGTGAAAGGAAGGAAGAAAGGGGAGATATAATGTATTGTCACTTTTAATGTAAATGTATTGTCACATTTAATGTAAATGTATTGTCACTTTTAATGTAAATGTATTGTCACTTTTAATGTAAATGTATTGTCACTTTTAATGTAAATATTATATGAAATGAAAAGGTGTAAAATGTTTTTTTTTACGTAGAATAAGCATAGACCTTTCTAATGTAATTGACCCATACAGACTAATAGCACTTTTTATAATAGTGTTAAAAGTTTACAATTAGATTCAACGTAATAAAGAAGAGCTGTAACGAAGAGAGTAAGGAATAGTAGCTCTCCACTTTAATATTAGAACAGCATATATAGATTAATACAATATGTGTATGTGTGTGTCTTTTCTTTGGGTAAATCTTAACTTTAATTGAAAATTGAAACTTTGTGGAGTCGACATGAAGCTAAAATAGAGCATGATAAGAGTTTAGGAATTAGATAAGGAAAAATATTAAGTTATAGAAATTTTTTATAAAAACGGATCCTATATACAGTCTTCGTATGAGAAGTCGAACGCAAAATCTTAACAAATGTCAATATTAGCTCAGCTTAAGCAAATTAAAATGAAATAAAATGCTTTTATTAGCTTGAATTTTATATACACCTCTCAAATATTTAATAAACAAATTTCAATTTTAGGAAAACATTTTCTGAAATATTTGTAATCTTAATGCAGAAACATACGGTTAAATCTTTTGCAACCATCAAAAAAAAAATTATTAATGATAAGTGTTTTGATACAAATTTTAATTTTCGAACAAACTTTCAGTACGCATTTTTTTTTTATTTTTATCTGTTCTGCTTAAAAGTAATTCAACTTTGAAATCACCATAAATTTCTAAAAGTTATATAGTCGAAATGCTAACAAATTACATGTTAATTTAATTAAACATACAGAAAAGTTATTTTTCTCTATATTTCAATTATTAAAGTTCCTTGACTCAAATATTTGTTGATTAGTTAATGAACATATTTAAGAACTACAGATTTATGTTTTTAATAGATGCATTTGTCATATTTTTGTCATTTATTCAAAAAAATATTTAACTCCTATTTTTCAAAGTTTATAAAATTGTCTCTAATAAACAAATTGTTCAGAAGAAAGTAGCATATAACAGTTAAAACACAAGGTAAAAGGATATGTGATCTTTTTCTATAACAAAGTCCACATCTGCCATATTTTCTCTGCTTAGACAGTGGAAAGAAATATAAACGTACAACATCATAATTCAAGTGTAAGGAAAATATATGGTTTGGAAAAAACACATTTTTGTGAAATATCTGCCTTAGAAAAACATAGAGAAAGAAAATTAGATTTCTAGGGTGGTATCAGGAAATTAGATGGGTTTATATAAGAGAGAGAAAACGATTTTTATTTTCTGATAATAATACAACTTGAAAGTAAATCATATTTCACATTATTTCAAAATTTCGATTTTGTGCCATTGAATTGATAATACTTAACATTACTCTATAGAAAATAGATTTAAAAATGACATTGACTATTATTTAAGGTTGTTGTTATTTTTTGATTCATTCGGTGACATAATAAATTGAATCTTAAAAAATAAAAACAAGGACAACCTCATTAAACAAGAATGACGACAAAAACATAGTTTATTCATCACAAAACTGAACAAGCAATTTAAAACTAAAAATATAAAAGTAATTATAAAAGTAAATAATTATTTTATTTTACATAAAAAAGGAAATATAGGTTAGAAAATTTTTAATAAAAGACCAGAAAGTATTTAAAGCACAAACACACACACACACACACACACACACACAC
>BMAW01034875.1:2760679-2783406 GCA_019974015.1 Nephila pilipes | reverse complement strand
ATATATATATATATATATATAATACAGACATATATATATACTTGCATTTTATAATTTGATATATATATATATATATGTATGTGTGTGTGTGTATGAGTGTATGTGTGTGTTTCTTTTGTTTAATAGAGTTATTATTGATTGAGAAGGTTGATCATTAAAACATGTATAAGAGAAGTTCATTTTTCCTGATTTAGAGACAATATTACATAGCTGAATTTCTGTTTTGTTGAATATTAAGGAAATTTGTTTTTAATTTTCACTTGCAGTTTTACTAAACATATTTTTCTCTTTTTATTTTTTCCTTCCTTTATTTTTGAAGTTTTTTTTAATTAAAGATTTTTTGAATTTTAGAACTTCTAAAAATTAAATAATTATTTTTAAATTTAATTTGTTTCTATGCTTATTTATTTGTAATCCAAATGTTCATTTGTTCATTTGTAATGTTCAAAATGTTTATTTGCAATCAAAATGTTCAAAAAACTTATTTCCATCAGTTTCGATACTCCATGTATATCATACGATTAATGAAATCACGTACAGGCTTCAAATTTGTTTTAAGCTATGACATTTTTCTGATTACTGTATAGGCCATGCCTAAAGAAATCCACGCGCTTATGTATTGTATGGTGAAAATTGCTTGTTTAGGCCGCCCATCCCTGCATGTGTTTGACAAAGGCTCTCTGAAAAATATGGAATGTAGAAAGAAGGAAAAGTATGTTCGACTATTCCGGCGTGCAGTTGATCCTGAATTCCTGACAATGGACTACAAAATTCGCCTACATAGGACACAGCTGCTCGACATTACATGGAAAATGAGAATATTCGCCGCATAGATAGGCCAGCCAGATTTCCTGAAGTTAACTTACTTATTATGTCTAGATGCTCACGGGAGAGGAATTGCATCTTGCAATCCCCTTCCGAGCATCATTCCGGATATAAAAATAGCTTTGATGCAGGAACAGTATCAACTGCCGCTGAACTTCTCAACTGCCCCCAATCCAGTGTGCTGTCACGTTGTGCGACTTACCTGGCTGGGAGAGCGAGATTATATTCCATATGTGAACTAGAATTCGCATATAAAAAAAAAAACAACTTACGCCTCCCTGTCTGACAAGCGGCTTTCACTATTAGCTCTTGATTGAATCCAAAATTCCTAGTCAAATTTGTTTGATATTACTAATTTAGTTTAGTTTAAGGTGTCACAAAACAATTAACAAAGTATGGCATAATATTTTCGCTATTTCATTTTAATTCTTTCTGCCTCCACCAATCTTCCATTATGGCATAATCCTATTTGACTTTGATCCAGAGAGAGACTCGCATGACATGTAGCGCCCTCTATACTCTATTTTTTCAACACCTCATATTAGATTCATTTTCAGTTCGTTATCAAAATGTGGATCTCCCTCCACTAAGTGCTGCATTGATAATCATGCGTATTTAAAATGACTTTAGAATTGCCAATCGCTTTCTTTGTTATAAATCTAATTCAAACAAAATTACATTAAAATGTGTCTATTCGTTCTTTGGGAAATATGTCATTTTGTTCAAATTCTCATAATTTTGCATTTGAGTGTATATATATGTGTGTGTATGTGTATATATATATATGTGTGTGTGTATGTGTATATATATGTGTGTGTGTATGTGTATATATATATGTGTGTGTGTATGTGGCATATATATTATTACATAGTATATATATATATATATATATATATATATATACATGTGTGTGTAACACATCGATCAATAACTCGCGAGTCTAACATTGAAAACAACATTTTTTTTGCAATTTTTTTTTTATTCATCAACATAACACCTTTTGTTAATCACCTTTTAGGGTGATACAATCGTTCCAACGCTTTTCCAAATCTTTTTTTTTTTTTTTCCGCAAGAAATCTTTTTTGTTGCGAGTAAATAGCGATAAACAGCTTTCTGAACCATCGACTCGTTGCTGTTTTTGTTCCATCGAAAGCAATCGCGGCACCCACTTGGAAAAAACCTTTTTCATGCTCAATTTTTCATGAAGGATAGTAAATACACTTCCATATGATATCTGTGTCATCTCAGAAATCTCACGGAGCTTCACTTTACGATCTTTCATTATAATTTTTGTCACTTCACTCACATTTTCCGGTGTAACGGCTTCCACAGGTCTACCCGAGCGTTCCGCGTCATTTGTGTCAGGTACGACCACGTTTAAACTCGGCAAACCACCGACAAATCGTTGCTTTTGATGGACAAGAGTCCGGGTAACATTTTTCAATCCATTGTTTCGCTTGCACGGTGTTTTTACCCATTAAAAAACAATGTTTTATCAGAACACGAAACTCGGTTTTTTCCATTTTTTAAACAAACTACAAAACGACTTTACTCCAACCTCGATAACTCAGCTGTTTCTGGTCCGATCGACTTAAAATTTTGACACATTTCAAGCAAAGGTTAGTACTCTAGAGAGACCTGGTTACTGGTTTACTACGAGTGCCATCTCTGGGTTAGTCTCGGGAGTTATTGATTGATGTATTATGTGTATATATATGTGTGTGTGTAACGTTTTATACATTAATTTCAATACTATCAATATATGGTATTAAATAAAATTATTATTTTAAATTTTAAGTATTTTACACACTAAGGCGACCTTCAGAACAATTAATGTATTTAAAATAAAATTTAAATGAGTTTCAAAAGAACATTTTTTTCAACTTTAAGGATTAAAACATTTTGATTCTTACCGTAATTAAAAATACTTTAGAGTCAGCTAAATGAGGAACATTTTTAAATTGAAATGAAAAATTCAAATAATTTTTTCCTAAAATAAAACCTTAAAGAAGTAATTTTTTTAAGAATAAAAAATTTTTAAGTGAAAAAATTACCTAAATGAAACTTGAATTATTGTTTACTGAATTAAGGGTAAAACCCGAACATTAGTATGTTTCATTATGAAGAATGAAGAGCGTAGAATCTTAAACAAAGAACCTATAAGATTCATTTTATTTTATTTTTGTAGGAGATTGAAAGATGAGCTGTAGATACGACAAATATACATTTTTAAGAAAATGATACCCATACTTTATTGTTGTTAAAGTATAATTCCATCCAATGATAACTAAATGACTTATTTTGAAGCTATTTTTTCTTTTTTCTGATTTTAAACTACTTATATGTGTGTGTGTTTGACTTTATTATATGACTTATAACTTCCTGAAATGAACCTTAAACATAATATAAAATGTGTGTTTAATTAAGTTAAATTGAATCACTAGTGAAAGTCCAAGCACTGTAGAATTCAAGTTCTGAAAATTAACTTAAGATAAGCATTTTTTTTTCCTTCGCCTTTAAATATATTTACTATATCTTTAAAATCGCATATTATTTAATTCCAAAATATACACATAATGCTTTTAAAAAACATTAGGTGATAGTTTATAAGATTAGAAAGTTTTTGAATTAGTATTTTTATTTCAAACATTATGATCACAACGGAAATGAACGAAAAAATAAAAATGTTAGGGTATTCACAGGATTTTGCATCGTAATTACCACAAATTATGATTGGAGACGCATTATGTCACTGTCCAATATTCATTTCTTTGATTAATGTTAAAAAAAACATGTTGTGAGAAAAGGAATTGTATGTTTCCCTACTCTTGCAGTAATTTAAGCAAGCTAAAAAACCACTGTTGACAACATGGAAGACAATTGTATGTAATGGGAAGTGCCAGGTGTGTCAGTGATTACAGAATATTTCTGCATCAGCAGAGATAAGGAAGTGTCTACTTTTAAAAGGTAAAAAATAATACACTTTCTAGGAAATCATATCTTTCGGATAAAAATGTAGCCTTATCGAAATAGAATGATGTGAAATTTTAGAAAAACAAATTGAATACTTAAATATATACATTTTACCGCTCTTATTCGATAAGATAGCTAAAAATTGATTCAAATTTTAAAAACAATATCCTCAACAATCAATATTTTATGAAACAGGAAAAGTATTACTATATCTGACAAAAGTAGAGGAAATAAACGAACAAAATACTTTAATAAAGATTGTTTTCTCATGAGATGCAACAGAAAATATGTTTCTGAGGTTACTAGGTACTGAATTTAAGGAGAGAGTTATAAGGTTCCAGGAAACTCTTCTTACACCTAGATTGTACTCCAGATGAAATAAAAGGGAAAATATCCAAGTTAGAGGAAATATAGCAAATATGGATGCATTGAAGTCTCTCTTACTCTCTCTCAGAATATAAATTCGAATATAAAATAAAAAACTGTACAGTAGATCTCCTGAAAATAAAATTATTTGTATTTATAAATAAAAATGAAGTAAACTTTACATTCTACAATAAAAATATATTTGCTTTTTACGAAGGGAATTTGAATGTTTACATCTGAAAGACCAATTTTCCACCATAGAAATTTATTTGAATTATATTTTATTTATTATTATTTAATGAATTTGTAAATAGTTAGCATCAAATTTTTAATTCGCATTATTTTTTGTTCATACAGCATATTATATAATCTTAAGTGAATTTGTAATGAGTTTCAAGTGCATTTCCCTTTTGAATAACTCCTGGGCTTACTTTATTGGTATGTTTCATAAGAGAACTTTACATTGTGTAGGAACTGTGGCATACGTAAATTATTCGCTATATAAAAAGTATTGTGAATATATATATGTATCAGCATAACAGCAACAATCATAACAATTTTTGAAATTTAATCATGAAGTATATGCTGTAAATTATAGCATTGTAGAAATTTACTTAACTAGATCTCCATCAGTAGAAAGAAATGCGATTAAGAAGAGGTGACTTCAGTTTGCACCAAAAATCGGAAAGTTATAGAGAGATAATTGAATAATCCTATTTTTAGTCATCAGTAGTAGAAACCAACTGAAATACAAAGGATGTGCTTAGAAATGTTGCAGGTGGGTTGACGATAAGCCTATACGTGGCATCTCAAAGTGCATATTAGAGTCATACACGAACTCTTTGGAGATATCATAAAAGGAATTATCGTAAGAGGAAACCGATCTAAGCGTCCGATATTTACATGTACAGTAAATTACCATTCTGTGTGTAAGACGCCGTAGTTACACATAGCCCGACAGCTGGTTATAGACCTTTCTACTTCCTTCGGAAGAGCCGAGTGGTCATGATCGTGAGCCGGCGTTGTTTTCCTGAAGTCGTGTATTCGAGTTCTGATGCCCCGAAAGACTCCCCATACAGAGGAGCTGATGCACATAAAATCTGTCGTGGCTTCAACCATTTGCAGAATTTAGGATATGAGGTGCCAGCTGAGGTTTCGACTGCGGAACTTGACAGGGGTTCCAAATTAGGACGTCTCCCGGCCCTAGTTTTACTTAGAATTGCGACATTAATAAACAATCGATCAATTAGAAACCTATGAAAGACTAGCGTCTCAACAAGCAATATTTCGTGGACTACTAGATGGTCAAGTTTATCAAATAAACCGGATAGGCTCCTAACTTTGAAATGATATCATATAACGCAGTGTTTAAAATGAACCGGAACCATCAAAATTTCAACATTATCAAAAGAATTTAGTTCTTATTTCTGACAAGTCACGATTCAATCTGCAGAATTATTTTATTGAATTGGAAAATGGAAGAAACTTGGGAGAAGATATCATGTTTCAAATACCAGCTAAAAACACTGCTATGGAGAAGGCGGTTGGTTGGCGAGGACAGATATAATATTAAAAAGCCGTACGGAGCCTCCTGTATTTTCCGAGACATATTTAACTGGTTCATGAGACGAAATCCGATATCCATATATTCGTTTGTTTATTGTGGAATAGTTTTCGGATTTACAGAGGCTACCGGTCGACTGCATAGAGAGCACAGGATTGAGACATTCCGGAAGAGTAAAATAATTCAGCTTATGCAAAGGTCCGCTAATTTTCCAGGCATGAATCTAGAAAAGCAGCGGTTCAAAACTTTTTCAATTCAAGGCGCTGTTTTTCATTTAAGGTTTTCTCACTATGTCCTATATCCTTTGTAAAAGTGCGGCTGATCGTAAGTGAGAGATAAAAATATGATACTTCTCGACGCATACTTTGTTAATCACTGTAGTTGGTCATGTATGGAGCATGTTAGGAAAGCAGATAATGCATTCTTTCTGAGGTCTTACTCCAAGAATACCACAAGTATCGATCGATAATGCCGTTGTAAATCTGAACCGTTGTAGTTTAGATTTCATTATAACTTAAGGCTATCAAAGACCATGTTAGCGAAATGTTATTATTTTCTTAAGATTTAGCATATAAATTATGGACTTATAGTAAAATATTTCATTAAAATCCCTCTGATAAAAATTCTCATCGATTAAAATTGGGGATCGTAATAGTAACCAGATTGGATACTCTTGTAATTTTTTTAAATGTGGCTGTGAGACACGTTATTTATGGAACTGATTATAAGTGAAAGTTTTAAGTACGAATAAAAACTATTTTGTGATACGTATTTTAGCAAAATAGTAATGGTGGAATATATTGAATTTCCAAAAGGAAATGTAAAAAAAAAAGAGTAGTTGAAGAATAAGAGATGCTCTAAGACCAGACTGCAATATTATACGAAGATAACTAAGCAGAGTTAGAGATGAAGTACACTTTTCTTCTACTCAAATTTTACAAGAGTTTCTACTTACAGCTCTAATTAAATAAAAAAAATGTGCATCATTCTTTCATATAATGTTCAATTTCTTTTCGGTGATAAGAAGGTTTCTTATAAAAACATTTGAGGCTAACAATTCATACATCTTTATTAGCACAAAAGTTTCTGAAGCAATAATGCCTACGGGTTAGATCAAAAGTTCAACAAATTTCGCTATTACTGCTATTGTGTATAGTATTTGGGATATTGTCCTCATTCACTTCTGGGGCTAAATCTTCAGCTATTTGGGAATGACTGTGTTTTCGTTCTCTTAATGCATTTTGAATGACCCGATGGCATCGAATATTATTTTCATTTTCCTCAGTCCATTTGATATCCTGAAGTTTTGAAAAGTAATTTGGGAATAAAGGAAATGAAGAAAAAAAAAAAGAAATATCAGAAAAGCTTTTCGTACGGAACCATCACCATATTTAAGAACATATATTACAGCTGAAGTTATTCTTCGAAGAAAAGATAATTAATATCTTAGTTCGTATTCACGGAGTTTAGTTTTCTTCTGGTGTTCATAGTCTTCGCTAAAACTTTTTAAAGCACTTTCTATGCTCAATTTCAGAATTCAATATTTACATTTGCCTTAAATTCCTTCTGCATTGTCTCGTTTTAAAAATGTATGCTTACATTCGGTACAGGAATTGATTTTTCTACAGATATATCTCAATATAGATTACGTTTATTATCAAAATAATTGTGACTGAATTACAATGTATACGAATGTAATTTAAGAATTTTAGTTTCAAGCCAAGTTTGACAATTCTTTTTAGCCACATTTCCCTTTTTTTAAATAAAAAAATTAATCGAAAATATTTTTACCAGTTGCTTCAAATAAAATTGAGAGTTGTGAAGTCAATGAAAAGAAATATCATATGTAATGAAAACATATGGAAAATAATATAGCCTGAATGAAAGTTTTGAGAAATGAAACTAAAATATGGGAACTCAAAAGAAAATTATACGTAGAAAAAATGCCAATTTATACTTATAATGAAATAGCAAATATAACCAAATTTCTCAAAAAAGATACGAAAATTATCATTCTCGAAAACCAATATTTACACAGAAATAAAAATTATCATATTAGCTATTCATTTTCAAATAATTGGACTGGATCTATCACATATTTTTTGAAAGATTTCATTTAGTTAATAGAAGTTCAAAATTATTAAAATTATTTCGTATCGCACTTTTCACAAAAAATTAAAATTTTGTTTCCTATCTCCAGAAGTGTCTAACTTCATAATTTTTGTCTCCAGAAAAATGAAAATGTACACCATCTGGCTTTCGATTTATGATAATGCTTATGTGAATAAAAATATTTCTGACTTTGTATTAAAAAACAAAACTTACATTACAACGCTTTTTTTAAAACAATTAAAAAAAAATTCCCCTAACTTTTTCCTGCAACCAGAATCTACTGGTTCAACGAATGCATTTCTTTATAGTCTGTGCTTCCAAAACACTCTGCGTCATCTTTATATTCCAGACTACAAGCCCAAATTTATTTCAGCCCATCAATTTTCTTTCGCAGAGTATCCATTAAGAAAGCTTTACGAGTTTAAGGAGGGGAAAAACTACTACCAAAGCTACGCCAATGCATAAGAGATCCCTGAGCGAGTTTATTATAAATAGGAGAAAAATCCACAAAGCTAATGAAGAAAGGAGCGTTGAATTGTATGAGTTAATAATGAGATTGAAAATGCTTCATTTGCAATTAGCTTCAAATGCGGAAAAAAAAAGCAAATTTTAAAAACTCTTCGAAGGAAAAATTGTACATTCAAGTCTTTGAAGATATGTTAAGAATTGCATTTATTTCATGACAATATTTGATCATAGTTGCTTTTGATTCTGAAGGAAAGTTAAGGGTAATACTTAACTAATACGTGCAACTAAATCTAATTAAGTGACACGCGTCTTTAACTGTTGTTTTACACATATTAATATTTATTTGTTTCGTCATTAAAATAACTTATCTAGTAAATAACAATGATTTTTTAATACTTTAAATAATTTTTATGAAGATAAATTCCTTTTACACATAATTGTATTCGTATGATATACCACGACTTTTTTAAATGTTTATGTGAATAATTATACTGTGAATAACATTTTAAGCCTTCCGTTTACCTGTCATTTTGATTTTGTGGACGTAATATTAATCCTACAGAATTTTTACAACCACCTTCAAAAATTTTATATTTTATCTATTTGGAATAAAAAATGCTTTTGAAATAGCAAAAAAAAAAAAAAAAAAAATAGTAATGAAGGTTCCTGCGGAATTAAAGTTTTCCACCTATTTGTAACTATACTTTACAGCTATTGTATTTACTTATTTGTGGGTTTTACAATTTTTAAAAAAATATTTAAAATATTTTCAATAATCAGGGAGAACATGTAATTTCGCAATCCTTCATTATTTGCATTTAAATAGATAAAATATTTTTGATTAGAGGACTTAATAGAAACTCCATGCGATTAAAATTGTGTTTATGAAATCAAAGTGGCCGGTTGATGGGATCTTTACGATTTATGTTTTTAAATAGCCAGCACTTATGTAATTTTGAATCAAGCATGAAATTTGCTTTAAAGTGCTGGGAAAGAAATTGAAAATTTCTCATTTATTTTTCATTTAAGTTTATTTTCGATTCATCATATACAGTAAGACGCTTCTAAGAAAATTATAAATATGCGTGGAATTTTTTATTGTTGTTACTATAATCGTAGCGTATTTTACGCCCTCTTCAATTTGTAGATAGACAACACTGAGAAAATAAACGCACTTTCTCACAAGAATACTTAAAATAATCTTCATCTGTCCTATAGTTCGATATGAAATTAGTGACAATTCATTATTTTTACGCATTTTAAATAATTTGACAATGTGAAAAATTATTTTTCAGAAATTGAAATCGTTTTAATTTAATGAATTCTGATTCCACATGCAGGATTATTTATATTTTTAGAGACTTAAATATTTTTTATTCCACAACACGAAAAACAGTGCTGATAATGCTCTCTAAACATCTATGCGAATTCTTCCTGTTTATGTTATTTTCACAAACTTTTAAATATAAGTAAAAAGAATATCTAAGAAATCGCTTTGGAAGATTTTTGGAAACGAGTTTTATTTATTTTTTATTAGCGTCATATCTATGAGTAATGCAAAGATTGGAACTTTTAAGAGGATTATTAAGAGATTTGGAACATCTGGAAGGGAAGAAAAGCATCAACACATTAAGCTCTGTGTGCTATTTAGCTCTAAGTGTTATTTAACTGAACTTAATTCAAACCGCAAAAAGAACTGAAAGTTTGCTCCTAAATTTTTTTTTGTAGTAAATGAAAGCTAAGTCTTTTCTCTAAAAATGTTAGAAACTATTGAGATGTAATACAATTACTGGATTTAAGGTAATTTGAATCTTTGTAGTTGAATATGGTGGAAATTTAGTTACGGAGGAGTTGTTAAATAATTTAAAATTTTCCTTAATAATCAATTAAATAAATTTATAATGAATGAGCAGAGTTAGAAATAGGACATAGATGTTATTGAAAATATAAATTCAAGATGTTTTGAATACAATAATGTTTCGTGTAGGATTTATACCATAAAACGAATTGATTTCCTGTCGGATTAATTTTTTTTTTAATATGATGACTTGATGACGTGATAAATTAGCTATTCTGAAGCCTTGTCAAATAATGCACAATTGACTTTTTCCGTTTTAAAACTTAATACATACAAATGGTCTGTGTTACGGAAAAAACTAATCAGTTTGAGCTAACGCAAATATTTGCGAAATACTAAATAGTACAATATTAAAAAAAAGTCAAATCCTTCAAACATTTTCTACAAGTTAATTGACAGTAAATAATGACTGAAACATATAACTTATATTATCGACAACTAACCATATACTGAAAGCATACGGTTTTGTTTCTTATTATAAAATACTCGCAGTTTAAGGTATTTTTATTCAAAACGCTACTTATTTTTGTAGCATTACTTTTGTAAAACATCAAAAATTATAGTGTGGTTTTAAAGTATTAAGTATACTGTGGTTTTTTGTCACAAACGTAAATGAGATATACACAGATCATTGCATCGATGGTATAAAAATGAAAATGGTTTTCTCAGTGACAGCTCAGAAATGTGTATTAAATGCAAATTTTCATTATAGGTTTCTATTTATTAATTATAATTAACAGAGCTTTTGTGTCCCTTCTTAACAAAATATTCATATTAGCTAAACCCTGATGATTCCAATGTGAAATTAACGAATTCAGTGATAATCCAGTTTAAAAATCATTGCACATTTTGATTCATCAATGATAATAAACACAACTTTAAATTAACAAACGAGTTTATTATACATTTATTAATCAGGAGTTTTTGGTGGTTCTCTTCTACAATCAGATCAGAATCTAATTCGTTCGAATAAAAAAAAGGAGAAAATGAAAGGTTATAAACTTAGAGAAAAAAGAAACTTTCGCAAATGCGCAAAGCTTTAAAGGGTTTAAACATATATATACCAAACATCTCCACATTCTACTCCAAATTTAAATCATCAATTCAATCTGACATAAATGTAACGAATTAAATATATTAACGAAAGCATCAGTAAGTATGTGTGATGATAAATCAAATTTATCCTTTCTTTTTATTTGAACATTTTTAACATCACAAATTCAATAAAATTAAAACTACTTTGACTACCACTTTTAACTAATGTTATTTTTTCTTCAGAATAGCAAACGTTATGCTAACTAGAAATTCCCCGAACCCCATTTTAAATCCCTAAATTAACAAAATTTCGGGGAACCCTCCCTTTCCACCCCATGATACAAAAGCGTCCTTTTCTCACCTTCTGCATCAGATGCGGAACTTCACACGGTATACTTTCATCATGAAGTGGTCAATACTCCAAATTATCAAAGTTTTTTCAATCATACTAAATGTGCCTGATAATCAATAAACAAAAATTCAACAGTGAAAGACTACCTTCTTCTTTAAGTCAACACCAACAGTAACATTGAGGATATTTTACAACACATAAGATCTTCATGTGATGTATTATAATGTATGCTTTCATACCTAAGTATTTTTCCTATAAGAAATTGAAATTGAAATATTTTGAAAAAAATTCTTGCTTTCGTATTATATTCATACTCATTTTGCTATATATCAATGTGAATGTTTGCTATATATCAATGGATGTATCCATTCGAATACATCCGATAGAGAATAACGAACAGAGGTCAAATAGCTATTTAGATAAGGAGAAGTTCATTAACAAATCATTAAACCTTCAAAAATTTCAGAAGACATACCTTTTAAAAGTAAGTAAATTTTAGAATTGAGCCAAAACGCTTATTCGACAACTTTTTCGATCTGGTTGAAGTCTATCGAAAGATCAGTGTTAATTTATTCCAGCTGATGTTGGAGTGCAGGTTGACTATTCAGAAGCCAGATTTGTGTGACTCAATCAAGCAACTCATTTTTCAAAAGTTGTACATCGCTTATTTATTCATGTCAGTTATTTTAAGAAACTATGTTAAATTCAATTACAATAGCCTACAGTTTGCTAAATCATTTGCTACCTATAAATATTTTCAGACACCTAATGCCATTTTATTTTTCAGTTTCTTAAATTATCTCATCTTTCGATATCTTCAGACAAATTGTTTTAATTTCAATTTTGAATTATATTCTGTATAATGTCTACACATCAATTTTATTACGACTTCATAATTTTCAAGTTTTGAGACATTTCGGATATTTCCGTTTACTTTTTTTAGTTCGCCTGTAATACGTAAATTTACCAACTCAGTAAAAATGTCTTTTAAATTATAATAACTATACTAAGAATACTGTTATAGTTTTTCATGCCGATAAAATGAAGGAATCAGTGGAATAAGGATGAACGAAAAGCTCTTTTCTTTTTCTCAAATAACATCGCTACATGTTACTAGATGGAGGACCACAAAATTTTCAAACATATCACTTTCACAAGCTTTCTTCAAATGTAATGAGTTATATATTTGAATGTGTGATTGCAAAAAGGGTATGACTTTAAAAAAATAGTCTGTAGGTGGTGAGCGACATGTAAGTATTCCTCGAATATTTTTTTCCCATTCAACGAAGGGAAAACTATTGCATACTTATACAAAGTGAAATTTTATATATATATATATATATATATATGTGTGTGTGTGTGTGTGTGTGTGTGTGTGTAATCCTTTTTCTAATCACCCATTCATTTATAAATTAAATCAATTAATTAAAATTCCATTTAGATTTTCTTAGAATGTAAAATTACACTCTTCTATGCAATTGTTAAAATCAAGGAATGAAATTATTATTGTACATTTCTTTTATAATTTGGTTCAGCCATTCCATAAAATTTTAAAATCGAATTCTTGACATTATCAAAACAATCAGCAACTTTTCTCACCTGGCTATTCTAAGATGTATTATAAGATTAAAAAAATTCTACAGTTATTTCGGAATAAGCAAGACGAGAATTGCTGCATCATAATTTTGTGATAAAAGTTCAAATAATTTGATTATATTTGTACACTTTATGGTTTATGCTACATGAAAAGTGTGAACTCAAAACATGTGTCAACTTTGATGAACCTAAATAATTTAATTTTTATAGAATTAACTTTTCAAAGATTTTTAGAAATACTCTGTTATTAAGAATGAGAATTTTAAGCAAGTGTAACGTTGCGAAAATTCAGTATATTGGTGTTTTCTACAAAAGAAACATTATTTTCGTCAATAAATGCCATTCAGAATCATGGGTATATTAAACAATACTTTTCTCTTTAGGATATACTGGATTCATTAAATAAAAAATACGATCTTCAAAAAGTGGGTCAAGTGTCTATCACAGACTACACAGAAATATAATGCTCATTCTGATAAGTTAAATAAATAAGTCAAGTCTGTCTCTAGTGAATCTTCGTGTTACGTTAATCAAAGTACTCCATTTACTTGTTCCCATAGAAACAGTTCCATTAGCTTTAAAAGTGTTTCCTTCTTACATCAATGTACCCAGAATACCGAAGCATGTAATATATCATCCTTAGAAAAAAATATATTCGATTGGATGTATGAAATGCATTTTGTAAAAACTACCCATCCATCCGCAAACCTTTCACAGTGTCAAGTACAACTTGTCTTCATTTTATTTAAAAAAAAATTCCTCAAAAATGTATTACCATAATAATTCGAAAGACATTTTTAAAAAAATAGTTCTCCAGAGTAAGCATATTCCATTGGACTCTTAAATTTAGTTTTTTAATTAATGTACATTTAGATATTCAGATATTAAAATATTTGAATAATATTTTAACCTCCTCAGTCCTGGCTTCGCTTGTAGGAGACGTTAAACAACACTTTCAAAAAATGCCACCAAATTAAATAAAAGGCATCATTGGTACCCAAAATAAGTTAATATTCTACTTAATAGATAGTAGTACTGTAAAAAGGATTTTCTGTTTTCCGAGAGAAAGAAAATTACACTTTAGCGCATCGTTAAGTGTTCATATTTTTATTATTTGTGTACTAAAAAAATTTAAACACACTATTGAATTCCTGAAACTTGCTATTTATATATAACAATATTAATTCTTTGCTCAAATTTTACCACTTTTGATTTAGAACGCTATTACTTCAGTTTCGCCTGTAGGAGATATTGAGTCAATAGCTATCAAATTCACTTGATTTGAAACTACAATCACGACATATGTTTTACCTCCGGATGATATTCTTTAATTGCTAACTAAATTCACCAAATGTAGATATTTATGCGATACAGGAAATAATCTATATCTGTCAGAAAATGAAATGAAATATAAGTAGTAATCACTGTTATTATGTCTAATTTAAAATTTTCCAGAATTCGAATGTATTGGGTGGAAAAAACTATAACTCCCATACTCGCAGACAACATTTCTTAGATATCACGAATTTTCAATAAGAAAAAACTTCAATAAGTTTTTAATAAGTGGGAATATTTTGTGATTCAAATCTTACATTATGCTCATTTTACATTACGCTAGTTATGCTAATTATTATGAATTACTCATTAAATTAAAATTAATGAAACAAATAAAATTAATATGATGATGTAACTTTGCACCGATGTCTCCTCCAGGAGACTCAGGAGACTCTTAATTTCTCATAAATAAAAATTAAAATACTTTTTTTAACATTTTTTCAGTACTTTTTCATGTACTTGGAGCCAATTGAGACAAATTATTCTAAAATTTATGGTTCAAAGTTGTCCCTGGGTATTAGGAGGTTAAGCATTTCCTTTGCAATAGAAAAGAAATTGGAACCAAAATACGCGATAGAAGTCCTAAATTTGCAACCATCTAATAATACTTATAAAGATCTTACTTTAACACCACTCTACTTTTAGCGCAGTTCATAGCGCCATTTGGCTTTCCATCGCCAAAGAATGTGCTGAAATAAGATTTTATCCACGCATATAGGTGACAAAACTATAACTTTTCTATAATACTGTATTCCTGTTTTAAATGTTTTTCATCCTATTATTCAATTTTAAATTGATTTGCATCCTATAATTCAATTTTAAATTGATTTTCATCCTATTATTCATATTATAAATGGAAATATTACTTGTACAAAAGAAAGCGAATATCCTTTGCTTTTCTATGAAAACATCAAAATATTCAAGTATGAGCAAACAATACTTGCACACGTATGCAGGCGAAAGCAGAAACATTATACTCAACAGTAAAAATGCAAGCGTATTTATTTTTAAAAACTTGAGAAATATTTTAATATTTAATGCACGAAAAAATTACATGATTTGCATCATAAGTTTATTAAGACTTGAATTCAAAATGTAACTCGAAACACGATGAGATGATGATTGATGATTCAGTGAGAAGTTCAGTGACATGAAGTGTTCTTTTCTGATGAATAACAGTGAATTAATTCTTAAAAATATATACCCACAAAAAAAAGAATTAAATTAAAAAAGGATTGTCATTTGTATTTAAATCAACGCATGCAGTTTTATAAATTATCTAGTGTGAGTAATACATTTCCCCCTGTTTAAACATTTTATAAATTTAAGATGATTGGATCGTATTTTAGCTCACACCTTGGCGACAGAAAGCAAAATAGTTAAAAAGTACGAGAGATGGATCGAATCGCCAAACCTTGTTATGTAACTCTTTTAGAATCTTGTTTAATGGACCTTACTTTTAGCGTGATTTAGCGTCATTTTATTTTCCGTCGTCAAGGCATGGGCTACAATAGTATTTTACCCAGAGTTAAATATATAATATTTAGAAAATAAAATCCCGCAATTTACGAAATTTCTTGAACCAATGGTCCCATACAATCTCCCCTAAGTTTTACATCTTAAAATCTTCGAACATGTATGACTGTTGTCGAAAAGTTTAATCTCAAATTAATGTAATAATATTTGGGGAACAAGTTTATGTTTACTAAGAGCATTGAAGGACTTGGAGAACTGTCCGTCGTCTGCGTAACTGTAGATTAATTATTTGTTAAATCATAGATTCACTGATTGGGCGAAGTAGAGGAAAAGAATTAAGATGTCAGCTTAAAGAGAACTGGAGTTTACTAATCACTGTTAAGTTCTTAAAAATAAAGGGGAAATAAAAAGTTTTAAGTAACTTTGTAAGATCGTTGATCAATGCCATTAACTCTTAAAGTAGTTCTATTACATGATTAATTGTAAAAGTCGACGCTTGCATTTTCTGTAGTAAATGAAATAGAGCGCTCAGAATACCTGAGCAAGGATATAATTAAGTTATCGTGAAGTAATTTAAAATTCACAACGCTTTATTAGAAATCTCTCAGACTTCTGACTTGTAGAAAGCTCACAAAAGATTAATCAAAGAATTCTATTAAAATATTCCTGTATTTTTTTACGTTTGGGTCTTGTATCATGAAGCTTCTGAGCAGTGTACTGGGAATTAAAAGAAATTTTCGTTTAAGAATTTTAAAAGAATAAAAAATAACCTCTTTGCTGTTAAAAGAAAAGCTAATGATTAATTTTTAGATGACTTCGCCTCATTAACATTTTTCTTTAAGAGATAAGAGAGAAATAAATTTGCTTAGGAATCTAATTAGCCGTACACTCAAAAAATAATTACTGTAATCAAAATGAGAGCATAATACAGTAAAAAATATGTATTTTTTCGCAGAACGTTAAATAAACTAATTCAGGAAAATATAACAAATATCTTATTTGTAATATTGCGTTCTCTTACTTATCACTTGTGAAACTTCAAATAAATTTTATCTCTGAAATTTACATCAATTTAAAGAATATTGTCACCTGGAGCATTTTTTATTAAAATGTGATGACGTTTTTCTAAATGATCGATATTATTAATTCTGCTGTAATTTATTAAATGTATTTATAATAAAGGGAAATACGAGGTCTACTAAGTTGCCACTAAAAATAAATAATAAGTTAAATGTCTTTTCTCTAAGCTTTAGAGCCATTGTAACCTTTCTATATACACTTGCTTAACAACCTCCAGAAAATAACACTAGTTTATTTTAAAAGTACTAATTAAATTTCAATTTCTGGAATTTTATAATAATTTGAAATTAAATAGAAATTTCCAATAAAAATTTTTTTCACTAAAAATTTATTTCAGCTAATATAATTATACAACTTTAACCCTTTCTAGAATTTTTGTGTTAGAATCACGCAACTGCTTGTTCCACGTAACCTAAATTTATTTTGAAAGTTCCTCTCTTATCTAGAGCTTATATATATATATATATATATATATATATATATATATATATATGAATGTTCAGAAAGGATGCGCACACAAAACGAAGTTCGATAATGCAATTAATTCCCTTATTTAAGTTTAATCTAAAATTCTACAATCCTGTTTCTATCAGCAAAATACACACTCATATGTGTGTGTGAGAGAGAAAGAGAGTAAAGTTTTAATTCTTACTAAAATTATCGAGATAGAAACTTAATTTTTACATATTATTCTTAAGGATTTTTCTACATATTCACTATCCAGATTTACATATTTATTTCCCTCAGAATGTCTTGATCTTCCGAAATCCATTATTGTATAACTCGGTAGATTGTTTGACGTTTATTTTACTATCAAAAATTTTAATATCACCTTACCAAGGCATGAGCAAAGTATCCGGTACTTAAAAACTAGACTTTTTTTTCTTTATGGAAAATGATAAAATCGAAACAAAAATGTCTTTTAAATACAACTGAGACGAAATTAGTTCCGATAAACTAATCCATGGTATTGAATTCGAAAATGTTTATTGGCGTATTAAATTTGTTTAAATAGATCAAGTATGTTCATTGAAGAATTCCAAATGTTTCTTTACTTAGTATAAGAAAAAGTATCTTTCCTCTGAAACATAGGACAATTATGAAATTTTGTAAATAAGTCTCAAGCAAATTTTTTTTTGTTCTTTATGAAAACAAAGGTAATTTATATCATATGTTTTAACATTTCTTTTTTTTCTCTTTTTCCTTTTTTTAACGTTGATTATTCAATTTTTTTTTCTTTTTTTCAATAACAAAACTGTAACATTTGATGGAGGTAAGCCACAAATTTTAAAACGCACTTTACATCAGTCATAATCTTAATATTTTAAGTATAAATAAAATACTTATCATTTGTGATATGAAACATATCAATATACTCATGCATAATAAGAAGTCGATTAAAAAAGTAACGTGATAGGTATAGGAAATTAGGTAGCAAGAAGTGGAATTCAGATTGTCGTAACGCACTATATTATTGTCAAGTAATCGCGATTTTTCTTTTTGCCACTAGAATTTTTGGAGCGTCTAGAATTTCTAGTACGCTGCTGCAATCTGGACCCTAAAATTTATGTTTGAAGTTTGGTTAGATTCAGGTCTTTGACTAAGTTATTGAATTCGTTTCGATGAATTGAGTGCAGTTTCTTACGATTAGGACTGAAATTAGATAAAATGATGTTGATAGATCGGACAATTCGCGTGATCCTTCTTTAAATGGCAATTGTTCCAAGAAAGAAGGCACAGGGCATTTAGGTACTTATAGTACAGGATGTCTTTTAGATGGAAGAATAGAGAATTGCATATCAGGCTTTGAATTTAACAAAATTCCATTGACTTTAGTAGGTCAAAAGTAACACTCCCTTGCTTGACTCATCTGTTCACGTCAGATGATAGAAGAAGCAAATAGCCGGCACTGATCTTTGTCATATTGGGTCCAGTAAAACAAACTCTAAAAACACGTTATGGACATTTCCACTCCTATCCAAAATAAAAATTATAAGCTTGTTTAACCTTTGCATTTAGTTGCCGATGCTGTATTTGTACAGAAAAATGCCCACATGCTTAGAAAAGTTTGTTCGGGGAAATAACACATGAGCAGTGGAGATTACCAGAAAAAACAAAAAGGTGTGAATGTACTCGTAGGTGTACTATTGGTAAAACTTAATTCAGGTAAATGAATAACACACGGTCACTATACAAGTGAAGTTTTCATCTTCAGCTGCTCTGAAGCGCACTAATAAGAAAGCAATGTGGTTGACTTCTATTCAGTGAGAGCGAACCTTTTGACAGAATGACTCATTATTTCTCTAAGGCTTTATATAATCAATGGTAGTAAATTACGAACAAAAGAATGTATTTAATGCATTTTATGAACGGAAGTTTCAAAAAAAATATTCATAAAAATATATTTTTTGTCATATTTCTCGTCAGGGTAGTAAAATATGTTACAGACGCATATTTTCATAGGTGGGCCCAAATCCAAAATGTAATGAGCCGTATACAATGTATACATCCCATAGACATCTAGAGTGCCCTCGTAAGATTTCGTTAAAGACATTTTTACAAGCTTAATGAATATCTTCGAGACTTATTTGTTTGCATGGGGTAAGTCTGGAAACAGAGATCTCTTTGTCATACTAGTCTCAAGCAAATCGAATATTTATAGAGTTTTTCTTAGATATTTAGATCCAAGCAAGTCATTGTCGCATCTGCATTGAAAGACTCTGGTGTTTTTCATAAATGCCCTTTAGTTTATTTTCATGAATGTGTTTCTTGAAATATTACTAAAATGTATTCTATTAAAAAATATAAAGTTGATTTTTCAAATACTTCAATTCCATAATTGTATTTATAATGTTATATAACTTTGCAAATCGCAGTTGTTTCTTCTTGGTCAATTTAATGACTTAAAAATGCAATTTTAAATCATTTTTTCAATAGGAAGTTATTCTAATCATCATCGACATTAAAGCCATAAACCAATAGAAAAATTAATTACAGAATTAAAAACGATACTTTAAATTAAAAAACTGAGAATCAGAAATAATTCTATAAAATTAATATTAATTTTTGAATTCAAATGAAGAAGTATACTTGTGTTGCTAATCTAAACATCTTTTCTATGTCAAATTAGTCTACTGAATAGAAATCTCTATAATTTCCTTAAAATAGCATTTTAAGTAAAATGTGATTGTAAAACTCTTTCAAATTGTTAATATCTAATTGATTAAATAAGAACAGTTCAATTTTTAATTTAATTTCAAGTAAAAAATTCATATGTAATTTAATATCAAACGTAGCTTTCGAATTCTTTGTAAGCGATTTTAAGCCTAAAATTTTAAGTTAGGAACATTTCTAGAAAGAGTTTTCAATAGAAACGCTGCAACCTTTTAAAATACTGCTTGAATAATTCTCATATTCATTCAATTAAAGATCGTAAGAAATTTTCATGAATATTTTTTATCATGAATTCATGTTCATTTTATATTTTTTAACTTCTATCACACTTTCCATAGATAGTAGTGAAATATATGAATCGATTAGAAGTATTAGATGAAACAGGAATTAGTGGCTTGTAAATAAGATCGAGAAGAAAGAAAAAACCGATTCTTCGAACATATTCCCAAACGGAAATCTGCGGAAAGAAGGACCATTAGTAGTAATGAGTAAGAAAAGATGCTGCTTTAATGATGCTCCATTCTCTCTCCTCAGATGTACGGGTGGGAGCGGGGAGAGAACAAAAAGAAAATGTAACACATTCTAAAAGCTGGTCAGACGGTTGATTTTCTTCAGATAACTTTGGAGAAAATAATAATTATTGAGGAATGTAGCTAATCATATTAAGAGCACAGTGCAAGAAAGGAAATTTTACAATTGAAGGAAAATTACTTTATTAGGCACTGGGCTTCTAAAATTGAATTAAGTTCTGGAAGACTGATTACCGTTTTTGCAATTATAATGTTTACACCAATTAAATTGGTTTTCAATGAAATGGCAGTTTAATAGAAATGACATCAACTTTTTTTTGTTATAAAAGTTCTACATGTATGTTAAATTTTTACAATTTTTTTTTTTGGAATTTAATTACACAGAATTATTTTTTTACTTTTTACGACAGAAAAATTAAAAGTAATTAAATTTATGAATAGAGCATTGGTAACTTATAAATTCATGAAAAATCAATATAACTCTTCATATTTATTCTTATATTAATTTTTGTGACACCATATGAATAATATTTTATTGTTATTAATGTAAAATTATGATTCGAAAGTTTTACTACTTAAATAGAGTTTTTAGGTATATTTATTAAGGCAACATTTCTGTATTCCGAAATTTTTCTTTCTAAAGATAACTTTTCTTATTTTTAAATTCCTACTATTAGTTCACGCTCTCCATATATATATTTTGTTCACATTTTCAATCGTCAATAAAATACTTTTTATTCATCCACTCAAGTTCAAATACATTTTCTTAAACTTCCAGTGGATGACATTTGATGTTAATACAGTTTTTTCAAATATTAATTCATTAATTAAATTTAATTGATGAAAATAATAAATTAAACTCAATCACTTGGCGCGATTTCAAAAAGTTCCAAAATTGGCAATTTTTTTTCTTTGGCTAAATGTTATGTCCGCGAAGAGGACCAGGGTAGCCACATTAAGCGAAATACCACCAAATAATTCCTGTCGCCTAGGGTGGTTGGGTTAAACTGCATTCCAACCATTTAATTTACCGTTTGAATTAAGAAACAAGCCAATGCTTCTACTATGCCCTTTGTCTTTCAATGGCAAAGTTGGTAGAGAGTCGGCGTAGAATCTTCATGCCTTCGGATCAATTCTTGTCGAAAAATAAAGTATTTTTATTTGATTTCCAAATAATTAATTTTAGTTTTATATAGGAGAAAAAATTTCCCTTATATAAGATATTTAGTAGGATATAAATTTAGGAATAAATAGTTACCGTCAGTGACGAAGCGCATACATCGCTGGAAAAAAAATTCTTTAGCCACTTAATATTGTGATTCTGTCATAAGTATTTACATATTTATATTAATTGTAATTATTTAATAAAAAGTAACTAAAATAAAAACTTTCTTTGTTGACCTAAGTAGGAATTCTCTCTTATGATTCTAATAATATAAATCACTTACCAAGGAAATAATATTTCATTTTATTTAACGTGATGTTTTCCAATAAACAATTATGTTTAGAAGTATGTAAGATAATTTACTCAATCTAAATTTTATGTCAAAATGAAAATAATAATAATAATAATAATAACATTTTTGAAAAGATTTACCAATGAAAACACTCAAATATTTTCTGCAAAGATTAATGATTCTTATGCTTTCTACGACAATGACACAGGAGCTAATAGTTCATAATTAAATTTAAAAAAAAAAATTAAGCAAATATATAAAATTTATTTAGAAACTATCTTACATAAATATCTGCAGAAAAAGAAAGCACGTGATTCAAAAGTATATAAGATATAGAATTTCGTACTTAAAATAAATATTTATCAACAAGTGAAAAAATTAGGATATCGGTAATATAGTATTCACTTTTTACAATTTAGTAAAAAATTGTTCTGAACGGAGAAATTTTGCGGACTATTGATTTTCAAATGCCTTTCAACAATTTTAAGATTTTTGGGGGAAGAATGAGTCAAAAAAAAAAAAAAAA
>BMAW01034875.1:2722880-2752065 GCA_019974015.1 Nephila pilipes | reverse complement strand
ATAGTCTTGTTAACGTTACATCTGTAGAGCATTATAGATGGACAGGTACAAACCTTATAATTCCAAAGTCCCATGAAGTAACAAAAGAAAGAAAATAACTTTTAGTACCTTTTATTGAAGTTACAGGTACGTATGACAAAAAGGATTTTAAGAAAAATCTATGTTTGAGCATACACCATGAAAATGAATTTTTTAATTTTATTTTTTTGATTATTTAATTAAAATTTCAATTTTAAATGTCCAAACTTTCTCTAATTATGGAGTATTTAATTCATTTTTTTTTCAATTTATGGCTTTTGTTTCTTTTATCTATCTATTCGAACAACTGGAAATTTCATTTCAATAAAAATGTGTGTGGGGAGGCCTATATAAATAAATTTCGAAACTAGCTTTTGTAATTAAGCTATTGAAGGTACATAAATAGTAAACAATCAAAATAATAATAATATGATTTAAAAATTAGGAACTAAAAATAAACAGAAAAATATCTGAGTACAATCACCTTAATACGAGTATAAAAAGCTTGTAAAACCCGTTTGTGGTACTGAATCGCTAGTACATGGAAATAACTTCAACACTAACATTTAGTATTCATTTTTGTTACTTGAGAGAGCAAATCAAAATATCGAGTTTTTTATAGGATTTATTTTGTTTCGAAGATTCCATAATTATTTTAAAAATTTATACTCGATAATATATCATACTTATCTTAAGTAAATGATATTCGTTGAATTTGTTTAGTTTTATTTTAAATATTAGACATTCACTTTGAGAATATCTGTTTCAGAAAAGAGTACTAAACAATACATACTAACTAATAAAGGGTATCACATAATAGTAAAATCTCCATACTGCAATAAAGATAAAACAATTATTTCCTTGCATGTATTTCTCATTATGGTCTATTGTCGTAACATGGACATGAAAACAAAAATCCTGAGGAAATAGCTTTGACTGATGAAACAAAGAAAATAGGTAGGTAAAACGATTGAAATAAGCTATAGTGCAAAGCAAATCATTTGTGTTAAATATTCCGCTATTATCACCATTTATATTTATAATTTTATTTATATATATGAGAGAAGATATATATATATAAAGTTATTACTTATATTATATGTGTACTGTATCAAACTTTCTCCCTTTCAGAAAAGTTGCAATTCCATCCAGAACTTTCACATTTTTCGGGGAGAGCCTTCGACCAAATAATTGAAATTTTTTTCATTAAGGGAATTTACTAATGATCGAAATAGATTGAAATTGGAGGGCACAAGGTCTAGTGAAATCGGAGGATGAAGGAACATCTCTAATGGGTTGAGTCCTTGAAGTGAACTTATCATGAACTATCAGGCAGACATTGAAGTGCACGTCAGTATTGTCATGAAACACAACAATCTTCTGATTCACCACTTCTGGCCATTTTTTCTATATTGTTCTCTTAAGTTCAAGTAAGTGGAAGCAATACTTTATCTGAATATATTTAGTCTCTTTGTTTAGTTAAAGCTCAAAATGAATGATTTACTTCCAATTCTTCTAGACTCAGCAAGATATTCTTCGGATGAAAATCGGCTTTTGGGATAGCTAAATATAGAACATTAGCTATTCTGAAGACCTGTATCCATTTTTCATCCCCTATAACCATTTTCTTCAAAAATGGTGTATCCTGGTAGAGTTTATAACAAGAGTGGAAAATGGAATCGCGATCCATCAGATTTTTCTCCGTTAATCGTGAGGAAACCCATACATCAGAACAGTTTATTTAACCAAGCATCACAAAATGTTCGTGAATGCTGGATTTTGATATTTTTAACAGAAATGATAATCTACTAATTGTACAACGTACGTGACATTCTATCAAGGATTTTATGTGATCCTCATCTGCTTACACAGTCGTTCTTGATCTTCAAGGTTTTAAATCACCAGCTTTAAGCCTAGTATATACTTTCGTTCAGTTCTTTCAGTAACAATAACTTCGCAATGAACAATGCTTATCTTGTTTGCTGCTGGTGAGGAATTTTTGTGTTTCCAGTTAAAGAAAAACACAAAATATTTATAATGTACTTAGTTTTCTTATTTATTCAAGACATATTAAATTAACAATAATTAATGTATTGTAACCAATTTTTTTTCCAAAAAATGCCTTCTTTCGATATGTACGCCATTTTTATTTAACGATTTTAGTACGATATGTATGTCACTTTCATTTAATCATTTTGATATATTCAGACCTTCCCTTATGCCATTTACTGAAAATTCAAGCAGCAATAATTATCGATATGCATTAGATGATGATTGCAATGAGTTATAAATACTTATTAGGGCAGACTTTATTTTTTATTACAGCTTCAGATCGATGTTGTATTTAGTTGAGGAGAGTGTTAAGCTTTTATTTCATTATTACATGATGCCAGGAAACACTTATAGCTTCAATTAGTTCCTTCTCATTTGATGGAAGCCTTGTTCGGACAAGAGTTTTCAATCGGTACCACAATTTTTCGATATGATTGAGGTCAGGAGTGTTTCCCGGCCATGATAACAATTCAATGCTCTTTGTACGACACCCTTCTTTGGGTAATTTAGCTGTGTGGAAGAGAGAAGAATCCCGTGAAAAAATAAATGGAACATTGTTGGGAAAGAGATCTCCGACGAAAGGTAGAAGTTTTGGTTCTAGAATAATGCCAATATATTTTCTGACATTCAGTGTCCCATTGGTGACATGAAGACGACCAGTACCATTTGCTGACATACATGACCAAATTGTAACACTATGTGGGTTTCTTACAGTTGCCTGAATGCGGTCAGGATATAGCTCTTCTCCTATTCCACGTCTTACATATTTTCGCCCATCATTGCCGAATAACGATATCTTAGTTTCATTGCTTCATATAACTTGTGAGCACTGATCATCTGTCCAATTAATGTGCTCCTTCGCCCACTGTAATCGTTTCTTTGCCCTGCTGTAAATTTAAATAAAGCTTTTCTCGTAAAATTCTACTTCTTAGTCCAACATCTGTTCTTGAATTGTCAGAAACACTAGCATTATTGAAATCACTTCTGATGACAGTTGATGACTTTCTTCAATCTTGGAGACATATTCTTTCTATTCAGCTGCTATGAACAGATGTGGTATACCTTTTTTGGACTATTACTGCTTTGTTTCTTATTGAATTTGTTTCCTGACATTATAAACAAAACTTTCAGACTCCATATATATTCACTGAATAATTCACCTGTCTTGCAATTTCAGCATAGGAAAGACCACTTTCTCGTAACACAACAATCTTATATCTGATTCTTGGAGTACATTCAACTCTTTCATTTGATGCCACTGCTTCTTGACTATTAATTAATAATATACCTTGTGTTGCTTCTAGTGTGATGTTAATAAAACCAAAACCAAAGCTTCTTGATTAACTATTAAAATAAATGTATTACAACAATTTCTTCCTTCTATTGAAGAAAGCACAATAATGACTTGTTCCTACAGTAAACATGATGTCAGCTCCGAGAGGCAGTTACTAATATTTGTTTTGTACCCAGAAAAAAACAGTGATTGGCCAGAAAAGTTAGACAATACGAACCACTTTATAACTGTGTTTGTATTTTTGATTAAAGTATGCATAACTTTTCTTGTATTGTAAATATTTTAATTTTGGTTTTTGAATTCAATTCAATTTTGAATTCTCTTAACGAAACGTAGCATATTCTGTAAGCACACACGAAGTTACAAAATATACAAATTTCTAAAATTGTCCAGAATTTTGGCCACCACTGTAAGTATATATATATATCAATTTTACTTTTTTTATTTTTTGATATTAAATAGGTTGTTTTTGAATAAATAGGTGTTTTTTTTTTCAATGTAATTGATTACACTTTTTAATATTATTTTCCGGCTATTTTTCACTTTTATAGATGTCATCTATTCTTTTCTGTTGGTAGTTTTGCTTCTTAAATATGTAAACTATTGCTTTTTTCAAATATTTTTGTTAAATTTAGTTCGGTTATTTTTAATAGTAAAAGTTTTTTTGATTTATTTAAATCTATTAATTTATCGGTATGCGTATATATATATATATATATATATATATACAGGTTGCAGCAAAAAAAAAAAACTCGAATAAAGTTAGAGCTTCTCAAGTATAAGTTAACTTCTTTTCAATTCGTGTGTATTTCTTTTTGTCTACGCTTTAATTGTAAGATATTTTATAATAAACTCTTAGTTTACGCATTGCCTTTGGTACTTGTACAACGCCATGCAAAAGATCTGCTATTTTAGAGTTGTTTAAGCAAGGAAAACGACGGAGTGAAGTCGTTCGTTTGCTTAATGTGCCTCGGCAAACAGTATTTGATTTAATCTGCCTTTTGAAAGAGCTTGTCAATGGTGGTCAAAATTCAGGAAATGGAAGAAAACGTGCGATGAACACTTGCAAGAATCGAACGTTTATCAAAAGAGAGTTCAATAATTTGAAGGGTTTCCATGAGAATAGTCGCTTGTGACATAATAATTGACCAATTGGTGCGGCGAATGGCAAAAACATAGCTGGAACTGAAGCCTTTGCAGTTCCAAAAAGTCCAGTTTCTCATTGAAGAAAATAAACTCGTGTAGATCAAAAATGCCGAAATCTTTTAAGACGGGTCACAAGTCAGCGCTGGGAGATATTCCTTTTCACTGATCAGAAGCTCTTTACCGTCCAACAAGTTCATAACTTCCAGAACGATAGGACCTAGTCTGTATACGCAGTCGCTGATAGCACTTCGGCAATTGTTGAACAACATCAATATCCAAAGTCGGTCATAGTATGGGACGGAACTAGTGCAAGCGGTAAAATAATTCAGTTTTTTGTGGATAAGGGCATTAAAATAAATCAAAAATTGTACCAGCGTGATATTCTAGAAGCTGATGCATTTCCGTGGATCAAAAATCACTTCAGCAACGTAAACTGGACGTTTCAACAAGACTCTACACCAGCTCACAAGGCCAAAAAGACACAAGAGTGGTGCAAGACGTATTTTCGGGCATGATATCATTTGCAAAATGGCCAACCTACTCGCCAGATCTAAATCCCATGGATTACAGAGTATGATATATTTTGGAGTCTAGGGCTTGTACTAAAGCACACAAACGTTTGGACTCTTTAAAGTAATCGCTTCGGTTGGTATGGGATAAATTAAAGGTAGAAGATTTGCTGCACATTGCTGAAAATTTCAATAAGTGTTTGTGACTTTTGCAAAAAGTGTCCATTTTGAAACCAATTATATTTAATTATTAATAGAAGTCTACTCATATTATTATTAGTCATATTTTGTTAATTTATATATTTTTAATTAAGATATATTAAAAATTATTTGTCCGGGTTTCTTTCAGCCCCGGACAAAATAAAATACCGGATATATCATAAAATACTTAAGAATATTTCGAAAAAAATTCGATAGACATAGATAGTCTAGTAAAGATAATATTTATTATATATATATATATATATATATATATATATATATATATATATATATAGGATCTATTTGTTTGAATTATGATAAGTATTCTATCAGAAAAATTTAATTTATCTTTTCTATCTTCCATACTTAAATTTAATTCAAACAATTAATAATAATAAATATGAAACATATTGTTTAGACATATTAACAAAAGTTATTGATTGCAAAATTGTTTGTATTATTTTTAAATTGAGAGATGGCTTTTAATGCTATACTAATACTGAAACTTTCTGAAACAGTTCTATACATATTGGTACTTTTAGAAACATTATTTTTATTTATATTGTACGAAATAATAACTTAGTATCGAGAAATATACTAAAAATAATAATTATAAGAATTTGTGCGTGTTGAGTCAAAGTACATTATCTTATTATTTATTTAAATATGAATTTAAAAATTATTAAAATATTTAAAAAAACATATTTAGGTCATTTCTTCTTTATAAATTATTTTAAATATAATTTTAAACTTTCGGTTTATTAAAAAAAAATTCTATTCTTTGCCAATAAATGGTAATTTATTGATAAATAGTATATACTTGAATTAGGAATTTCTATGTTATTGATTTAAATTTAATTATAAAGAACGATTAAATATTAAAATATTTTTTTTAGAATCTAAGTATTTTCTTGAGGAAATAAATTTCTTCTGTGTAGTACAATTTTTTAGATTTATAATTTTGAATGATCTTTATTTAATAAAATCAATCTATCGAGCAAGTTAATTTGATATCAAGTGGCATTTGTAATGTGTAGGTTTTACGTAAAAACATAGATTTCTGGTACATTAGAGTTTTCAACTCTGTTTAAGATTCATTATCTCAGACCATATGTAAATACTGTATATTTGATTTTCAATGATTATTTTTATCAGGCTAAAATTGATTTTGATTTCTTTGGTTTATTTTTGTTCTATTATTTCTTTAATTCAAGTTGAATACGAAGTTTTGCTAGTATTTGAATTTACACCAATTTGTTTTAAAGTAATTAATTATGCAGAGTGGGATGGTGGTAACATTGGAATAAACATGAATCTGAGTCACAATTGTGAGAAAGCATTAAAACTGTTTTGTCTACTCCAATTTTCATTATTCATCTTTTTTTTTTTTTTTTTTCGATATCTACTTTTTAAGTTTTAGTAATATTTGTTTATGTCTCTTTCTTAGAACAATGTAACATTTGAATATTTTTTTAAATTATCAGTTTTAATTAACATTTTAAACATAGTTTAATTTTTACTTCGATAAAATTACACACATGAACTTCTTCATTATATTTACATGGGGATTTTAATTCTTTTATTCCCTTTTGTTTTGACTTTTTGCCTTATTTAATTTTCAGCTTAAACTCTTGATTTTAAATTTATTACTTTTTTTTTGATTGATGCTATCTATGTTTCTTTTAGTTTATGCTTTTGCTTCAGAAATAATAACATTGTTTAATTTATTAGATTTCATTTTATATTCTAATTTGGCTAAATTATTTTAACTATATTTTTTTAATTTATTATATGTATATAAACTTTCAAAATTTAAAATTTTTAGTGCAAGATTATTATACTTTTGGATTACTGTCAATAATATTGGTTATCTTATTACGTAACTTTGGGGTGAATGAAAGAAATTTATATGGTATTCATCTCATGGATTCCTTTTAATTGAAATAATACGAGTATATGTTAGGTAAATACATCCCATAAAGTTGAATCGTATAGATATTTATTTATTGATCTTGAAGCATTTTGAATATAAAAAAAAAAGAAATGCAATTTTCCGCTTCATTAGTCATATGAATTGACTTGCGAATTTTTTAAAAATCTTCTTTGATCCAGATTTGTTTTGCATATTACTCAAGAAATTGTTCCCTCTAGCAACCGTAAAATGCTTATATCATTCAAAAACTTAACATCGGTACAGATTGTCTGAGACATGTCATAAATAATCATAAATTAAAATATGATTCTAGAAAACGAAATTGAACATTGAACTAAAATTGCAATAAGTTTCAACATTAGTTTACATAAGATGCAATTATTAGTTTAAATATAGCTATTTTCCTAAAACTTAAAAAAACTATAATTTGTTCTTTAGCCCTCAATAAGATATTTCTATACATTGTTATTAATATAACTATATATCCATTTATAGATGAATACGGGGAGTATCATACATATAATTATTATACAAAGAAAACTATGGATACAGAAATAGAAGTGATGCAATTCTTTTCCTACTTTAAAATTTAGTTTTCTTTAATTCTGAATCATATTTTGCTACATCGCCTACAAAGTTATGAAACAAATTACGAATTTTTAAACTGTAATTCGAAAAATGGTCATACATATAATTGTTATGCAAAGAAAACTGTGGATACAGAAATAGAAGTGAAGCGATTCTTTTCCAACTTTAAAATTTAGTTTTCTTTAATTCTGAATCATATTTTGCTACATCGCCTTCGAAGTTATGAAAAAAATTACGAATTTTTAAACTGTAATTCGAAAAATGATTGAAATCAATTCATTGAATATTTGTCTAAAAAATATATTCACTCCTGTTTGGAAACATAATAACAAAAAATAATTATTCTACATAAATATTTTTAGTTTTGTTTCCTGAAGATTATTCGCATTTTGGATATGATTTTTATAAATATCTGATTGCAGAATGGGAAATGAATATGAATAATTCTTTCAAAGCTTATTAAAATGAAAATATCTCATACTAAAATATGAAAAAATTCAATCATTTATAAAGTATTGCAAACCATTTTAGAATCAGAAATTTTTTAAGTTTTATTGCAGCTCTTCCCTTTGCAAACTTATATAAATGTGAGCTGATTGCATTCTAAAATACCAAAACAACAATTTTTTTCCTTAATGAACCGATATTTTAAATCATTTGACTAAATCTCCTTTCTTTCAAAAACCAAAGTTTTACTTCTCATTTCGAGTTCGTTATCTCGAATACACTTAGATGAAGAAATTTCTTTAAATAAATATTGCTGAATAAATCACATTATGCAAATAGAGTTACTGAATAGAATTTCGATCAGAATACAGCGGGTGTTTCATCAATATGTTAAGTACATGTATTTTTGAGATGATGCCTAAATCACAAATTTCATAGTTTTTTAAACCTAATTTTTGAACAAGTAGTAATTTCTACTTAAAAATAAGTTAAAACAACATCTTATGACATATTTATTTCATTTTGTCATTTTTCATTATTTGAAAAGTTGTCCATGAACAGAAAAAAGTAAAATATATTTAATGAAACGATTGGTACAGAGTATAATTAAGTTTCAATATATGCAATTTTCTTAAATTAAAGAGAAATATTAATTGATTAGATTTTACTTTCTGTCGATTGATATAGGAAAAAGTCTTTAGCTAATTTCAGCCTAAGGTAAAGCAATTTACAAATACGTTTTCTGAAAAAAAAAGTCATTAAATGTATATCTATAAAGTAAGCATATTTGATTTACACAAAATTTTTCCAAAAATACTTGTTCTAAATTTGAGTTCTAAAATTATGTTTCATGAATCTCAATTGGAAGGGGAGGTGGATAGGTAAACGGTATCGTAACCGATTCCGAAAATATGTAAGGTAAATATTTCTAAGGTATTCGTGCAGTGATGAAATATAAATTTTTATCACAGGTCAAAATTTATCAAATAAGAGAGCTGAAAAGGGATGAGAATCTAGTTAATGGTGTCGAAAAACATATGATAGCGTAAAAAATTAAAATATTACCTCAATTACAGTTTACAGATATGAATATAATTAGTTTTATTTCATGCAAGTTTTCGTTCCATTAGACATTTCATTTTAAAAAAAAAGACAATATTTTTTTAAAGAACAATAATTATTCATAGAGTTGTTGATTAAGCAGTGAAAATCATCACATATACAGAATTAAACATTATAAAATATTGATATAAAAATAAATAATCAAATAGGAATCGTCTGCATTGGAATGAAATTTATAACTCATTAATGGTAAAAAAAAATATGTGTCTGTGAATATACGCTAGTCGGCATAAAAAAATTGCGCACCAAGAAAGGGTTGTCAGAATAAAAAAAAATTTTACATAAGTAAATACAACTTTCAGATGTAAGTGATTATAAAATCAAAGCAAAATGGTCCTTTATTGTTGGAAAAATTACAAATAAATGGAAATTTTAGTCCCATTTCGGGTCACTTCTGGCATGAACGAATGATGTGATACGGTCGGGCGTTGAAGCGTACAAGTGTCCCACTTGATGTCATGCGACATGTCGTTCAACAATTTCTAATTCAACCAAACTTGTAGACTGTACACGAAGCAGGAGAGGGTAGGGTTTAAGTGTAACAGAGGCAAGTCTAAAATCCTTGCTCTGTATTGGTGAACATTGTACTGTTAAAAATTGACTCCTGGAAGTCCTGCCATGTGGCGACGTATGTGGCTGAAGAATATCACGAATGTACCTCTAGCTGTCATGGTACCGTGGATCAATATTAGGTGTGATCGTGTGTCGGATACGATGGCACCCATACCATCACAACAGTTGTAGTAGCGGTGTGCCGCTGTACAGAGAAGGCAAAATTGAGACGTTCACCATGGAGCTTACACACATGCATACGATTGCTATCACTGCTCGAACAAAATCTGGATTCTTCCTTAAAGACGACCTCGTTCCATTCGGTTGCAGTCCAATCCCTTCCAGCACGACACCACTCCATACGGAGGCAACAGTGAGAAGGAGTCAATAGCAGTACACGTAGTGAAAGCAGCGATAACAACTGTCCTTCAGCCAGGCGTCTTGCGAAAGTACTGACTGACACAGAGGCCCGTAGTTAATATGCTGCCTGTGTATAGATTGTGGACTATGAGACAGTTGGTGTTGTTTGATATGACGGTCTTCTAGACTATTGGTCTGTGGAGGGTATCCTGAGCCTGTTTGCGAGTAATAGACTTTCCTCTAAACCACAGGTCCCTATGCCTCCCCACAGTAAAGTCAGAACAACCTGGGTGAGCTGATCGCCCTGTTTCCTCATCCCTATGATTTTTCCCTTTCGAACTCTGACAACTGCTCATATTACCTTCCGTGGCAGAGTAATGGAATCTCTAGTTACAAAGCGTTCCTCTGCAATAAATGAAACACACACAACACAAGCTCTGCTTACATGTTTTATAATCAAAGAAGAACTCATTTCAACTCTCTCTGGAGGCATTACGCAATGTGCAATTACGCTATATTTCTATTCATTAACAGATCTTTAAGTCCCGCAACTTCAAGCCAAATTTCGCAACAATCCCACTCTTACTTCTTGATGCGCAAATGTTTACAGTAATGAGTGTATGTCAAATTTCTATAAGTAATAAATATTATAAATTGCAAATCTAAATTAATATAATACACCAATTCTTAATCTTGTTCATTGATGGCAATGTGAAGAGATTTGCAAGCGCAAGTAGTGCAACTTTGTTTCATTTTACTTAGATGAATAGAGTAATGTATACATATATGTTGTTTTGTTTTATCTAATTTAAAATCTTAACCAGCTCACTCCCAGCGTATAATATTTGATACGCTTGCGTTTCCTTTCCTGTACCCAGCGTATCACATTAGATACACTCCGTGAGTGTCTTCTACGGCCCAACGTATCAATAGAGATACGCTTGATTAGAACGTTTTATTTGATTTTCTTAATGTTACTATATGGCTTTACATTACCGCGAAATCTATATAGATAGGCTATTTGAAGTGTTGACCTCGGTGATATGGGATTAGATTTCACTTCTGGCTATCAGGATGGAGGAGGGGGGGTAATTGTTAAAAGCACTTGCTGTGGTGCGGCTCTTTAAATGTAATGACATGATTTAAAGGGTGATCTTATTCAGATTTCTTTTTTCTTTCTTACTTTCTTCTTAGAAGTTCGAATGAGAATTTATGGATGTTTATGTGGGTTATGGCTTTTAGTAGCAGATGCTCCCAGATGGTTTTATTCGGTCGGTTTTTATTTGTAGCGACAGTCATGACGAAAGAAAGTATATATCTGATACTGAGATTTGCGAATTAATGAATGAATCTGACAACATTGTTAGTGAAAATATTCAAAATCTGTTCATAGCCATTAAATGAAAAAAAGTATGAAGAAAATGTGCCCTTTACTGAAAATCTTGAGAGAAGCTTCAAAAGTTGTCAAAATATGTGTGTAATACATGTGACATTGGACTAAGCGTTGAAGAATTTTTCCTTATAAAAGTACCAAACAGCAAAGTAAGATTCATTTTTTTAAATCTTAATATTCCGTCTAATGGTACATCATTACACCATGAAATTTATGTATGAAATGTAGGTATATTTTACATTTTCTTAAATGATATGTTTCTTTATGTAATTTTATGTATTAAACATACAATTTTCGATTAAATCTTTTTTCTTTCATATATATTAAGTATAATGCATTTTAAATAATATAAGTAAAAATGAAAATATTATAATGAATAGCCGATTTTAGAGGAATTTTTTCTGCGAATTAGGTTTAATATCGAAAATCGTTTGGGCACAGCGTGACATTCTGCGGTAAGAAGCCTCAGGTCCAGAGAAGCAGTTTTCTTTTCTCCCTCCGGTATCGAAAGGGTTAACTTTAATAAATATCTTCTTGAACAAAAAGTTCGTGAATGAATTATTAATAAGTATTCTCTGATCTTCATGTGGATTATCCTATATGGTTCTGTGTCAGTGCAGCATGACATTCACCACTGCAAAAAGGGTAATCAAATTTATTTTAATCTACCGTTATCAATATTAAATTGAGTTTGTCGAGTAAATATACTTGCATAAACCAACAATAAAATATTGATTCCAAAAGGCAAAGATTACTAGCAGCTTACAACCAAGATTACCAGATAACTACCAAGAAAAGTGCTTAATTTAATACAGTTGCGATGGGGTACTCCTCTAATGAATGGAATATTTATATGTTGCAATTTCATTTTTTTACAAAGGAAATATTATCACCATAAAATTACTTGATATTATACTTAAAACGGTTTTCTAATCTTGGATTCCATTTATTGAAATATTTTAAATATTAATCTACAGTGATGGTTGATAGCTTCTCCCACGCGTTTTTCTCAGCTGTTTTTAAACCATCATATCGGTGTCCTGGCATGACATTCTTAATGAGTACAAATTAGAAATACTCAAACGAATCTAGTTTAGAACATTAATGTACTAGGGCCAAAGAGTGACATAATTTAGTCCATAAACTAAATGAGATTGACTTTTTTTTTCTGGTTAGTCTAAGTCCGGATCTCAAGCCTGGCAGTCACCCGTCTTGTTCCCAAATCATCTACTAAATTTTTTTAAATCAAACTTCAAGATAATCTTGTAAACTCCATCATATATTCAATGTTCTTGTTCGTCGGAATTCAAGCACTTGTTGATGGACGTCAAAAACGAAGTTTGTCATCAATCGACTTGTCGCTATTTTTGAAACAGGAAATTTACACATACACTATAGTTTTTACAGAGCGTTATTTTTGTAAGCTGATTGTAACATCAGAATAATTTTGGCGGTGTTTTCTATTACCAGGAAGCAAAATTTCACAGCGAATCTTGATCACTTAAATTCTTAAAATTAAAAAGAATATAACAGTGAGGCGAAAAAAAAAATTCACTACGAACAGATAACACCTTCTCGAGTGACGCCACTGGCAGCAATGCACTCGCAAAGAATTAATCAAGCTCCAATTAGAATAACGTTATTCCAAGAACTTTTAAGTACCTCCTCTTATGTTACTGAAATCGTAGCAATTGTACATCGTAGCATTGTAGCTTTTACTTTTAATTTCTAAGTGCAAAATATTTGTGCGCTTACTTTGAGTGAACTCTTAGGCATTTCAAGCTAATAAGCTAATGTAAGTAATTTCTTACTTTAAGAAATGTACCTTAAGCATAAAAATGTATGAATACCACATTTACATAAATTGATTTATTTATATTATGAGATATATAAGAAACAATAACTTCTCTTCGAAAAATTAATGAAAGAAATGAAGTCTTACGTGCATTTCTCGTTTTAGGAGAATTTTTTTGCGACAGTAAAACAACATTAATATAAAATAAATACGTAAATAAGGAAACTATTTAATGTCAAAAATTTAATAACTTGTATGAAAATTTTACTTCTCGTTTTGATCTCAACGATTTTTTATCAGTTAATCGAACTACAATATTGAGCTCCGAAAATCATACTATTTGATTCCCAGCTATTTTCATCTTCAGATAATTCCAAATTAAGACCATGCTCACTGTAATGCAATTTTCATTATAACCAAGTATTCGAAAACTGCTTCTACTTTCTAATAATACATTTAATTTCCATCTTTTTCAAATAAAAGAAAACGATTACTAATGGTTACAATTTAATAATAACTTAAGCAAGAATGTTGCAGACTATTATGCAAACTTCTCTAAGCAGTAATATTTGCATCACATTTGCTGTTAGTAACCAAGGAGAATGTTAAGTAAAAATGAAAACGCAATAAAAAAGAAAAGACTAGATTACAATTCTTTATATGTGATCTGGAGTAGCATATCTAGGAACGTAGTTGTAATGATCATTTCTATTATTAAAAGTAGGAACTCGCTGAAAAATATCGAGGAATTTAGAAATTCGATAACAATTGTTGAAGGTTAATTCATAATCTTTGGAAGACCAAATATCGCATGTATCAATAAATATGGAGTAAATGACCTGCTTTATTTATAAATGAGCCTACTCAGAAGCACCGATGGTGACGAGGAACGACGCTCTTGTTCTAACATAGATTGAGAGTTCTCGGGTTTAATACCTACTGACGGCAAAGTAAAAAATTATGTGAAAGTTCTGTTAATTTGTTCTCTGTTTCTCACTCTCAATTTCTAAGACATTCCGGAAGAAACTTTACGTTTCCCGAATAGTGTTCTGGAATATTCTATTGTGATATTTATAGGCATGTATTTTCAGTTTAGGAGAGAGTTATCTGTCGAATGTAGATGCTCATAATTTGTTAATAAATACCGTTATTCCAATATATATTGTGTCTTCAATTCAACCTGCTCTCCAATATCTACTGAACAGTATGATCAAACCTGGAAGAATGTGTGCCGATATAAAGAGATCAAATTCTGAAAACTTGAAGAATATGATTTTTTAATTAAACATATATACATGTTTTAGTTCCTTCATATTAATTTTTCGTTTGTTCAAGAAAACCCAATTTAAGGAAAACAATTTCTCTTACAGTAACAACCAAAGTTTGAAATATAATTGTTTTGTATGTATTTCGAACGCAATTTTATAAAATTCATTAATCATTCTTTAAAATTAAAATCATTCGGTTTTTCACAAATATTTCCAATTCATATATAGTTGTGCTTTACATATAAATTTATGGTATTTAGGAATACAATTAACCATAATAATTAAATTAATATCAAATAATTCTTACAATATTAATTAAATAAATTAATAAATATCAGAATACGATTCAATCTAATATATATATATATATATATTATTCCAAAGGATATTCGTGTGAAAAGTGCTATAGATGCTTCTACTATAAATTATTATTTTCAATTTTTTTAAATAATAACAATGAATTCAATTAAAATAATTTATTATGCCTCACATATTTGAATATTTATGCCTTCTGTAAATGATTTGAATATTCATCGTATTTCATAGAAAAGGGAGCAAGCTTTACATTCTACAAGCTTATTTTCTATTATTTAAGTAAAGTCATTTCCTGCCATCTAATTCATACTAAAGTAGTAAGTATTTAATAGGATCCAATCTTATCTAATTTACATAAAGTAAAATAAATTGCATGTCAATTTTGGGCTTAAACCTAATCTAACTATTATCCATCGAAATAAATTTAGAGATTTAAACCTTCATTTGGTCTTTCAAAAAATTTTCTCAATACATCATTTCGTTTGAAATTCTTTTAGCAAAACTTTAATAAATACAAAACTTTTTTTAAGTAAATAAACGATATTTAAGGTATTATTCTTTCATCAAATGTTATTTTCTTTACAATTTCGATACTACCCGTTTCGTGGAGTTGAAATTAAATGCTGTCAAAGCATTGCAACTCATTCAAAATGAAAGGCTTTAACGGTCTGCTTGCTTCAGGACGACGAAAGTCATCATTCAATGCCCAAAGCTTCATTCTTCAAGCAAATAATTTTTCTTCGTCTTCTTCACAAGGTAGAGAAAGAAAAAGTAAAAACTGCCTAACATCCTAAAATTAAGCTTTGTGAGCCGCACGTGTACATTTAACGGAAAAAAGGATTTACAATATAGAAAATTAAAAGGAGTTCATTTATAAAAAGCTAAATCACAAGTTATTCAAAGGTTCAAATTATTATGTTACGAACATTAAAGGAATATTCCTATTACATCATCTTCGTGACATAAAATGATGTAAATGAACATTTATTTCGATGTTTTTAGAAAAGCTCTCATCATTAAGTTACAATTATATCTCTTGTAAGGATCACTTTCGAATAAGGGACAATTCTATTTAAGAAACAATTCCGTTGGTTCTGATCCCTTTGAATAGCACATGTACTTACCTCTTGTTAAGAGACAATTCTCAGTTAAAGGAACAAATTGTCTGGTCTGATGAAAATTTCTTATTGATAAGTACGAAAACTACTCTATTACTTTTTGCATATGTTACAAATATGCTGAATGAAACAAAACAAAAATATAAAAATATAAAATTACATAAAATGGTAAGTAATAATTGTAAAAGTGTGACAGAATATCCTTTAAAAATAAAATAAACAGGTTTGACAGATCATAATAAATAAGCGTACCGTGTCAATTATAAAATCTTGATTGTTCCCCCTTAAATTTGTTTTTAAATTTTAGATTTTTCTTTGAAATAAATGCAATTCACGATCTTTTTCCTATCATAAAGTGTGTGTGTGTGCGTAAAAGTATCGTAGAATGTGTACAATTATAAAAAAAAATAGTTATCCAATAAATGCTAATAAATAATTATTATAAATCACGCTGCATTACATGAAACAACATTTCAAATTAATTAAATGTAACTAACTATTTCTTACAAATCACACAATCGTGTTTGTAATAAGAAGTGTAGAAGATAGAGAGGAGGGATCATACATCAAAATAATGATGAACAATCTTTATGTACTGTTTATTTAAACAATGCGTTCATGATTTCTGAATATATACAATGTCTGGCGTAGAAAATACAACATCCTGAAAGAGTAGAAAAATGTTTGCCAGAACTTTTTGACGCGATGAGACTGACTTCGCCTTTTTGTAGAAAAAATTCATTGGTAAAAGACTAATGTTTTGACCGGTGCGCGGTTTCCGGTGTATAATGAGAAATACAGGTCTCGTCAGTTACAACTCATCGCAAAATGACAAAAAAAAACTCAACATAGCGGCAATCAAATATTGATACGGCAGCAAATGGCTACGAGATCAAAACTAACCTCTGAATCAGATTTTGATTTTGTTTGGCACCCTTTAAAAGTGACAGCTCACAATGATAACACCAACTAGGTTTGGCAAAACCATCAAAAAACTCGTATTTTTGATTCCACCTCGTACTTACTCATTAACAAGACGATAATTCGAACATAAGAGAATTTTGTAAAAAACACGATACATTTATTGTTTGCTACTTTCATATTCTCTTTAAGTTGGTATATTTCAAACATTATCAACGTTTATGAATGATTTAGAAAAAAAAATACTTAGCATAATATCTCAAAATTTTGAATTACATAACAAATATACACTTATAGAGAGCCTTATGTTTTGCCTCATAGTAATTATTAAAAATTGGTATTTTTAACTACTATTTATGCTAAACAATTAGTCATGTTTTTGCAAAGATGTTATAGAAACACGAATTAGACTTCCTTAACATTTTCAGGAACATAATAATGAATAGAAATCAAGCAAAATAAATAAAATAATTAATAAAAATGCAAAATATTTTTAAAATTACATAAACATAATATTTACGTAATGGTAATGCATGATAAATTTCTGCTATGAAGAGTAATGTTTTTTAAAGCATAAAACCATATGAATGAAAATATAATGATAATCTACTGCGAAATCTGTCTATAGCTCGATATTGTTTTTTCGCGTAATTTAATGAATATCCGGCCTTGTTTGTCTATGACACGTAGATTTAATTAAATTTTCTGAATATGCTGTTATTCAATATATTAGTTCATTTAAAAATATAACAAGCTACTTTTAGATTCTTAATGAAATTTATTTTTTAACAAACATATGTTCTTTGAAATTACCCTTTTAGAAATTTTAAACAATTCATTTAATAAGTGTAAATTTATAGATTTACTTTTGAATTAAAGCATTACTGAATTCAATTATTAAAATATAAGCATTAAGCATAGCATCAGTATTGCAGTTAATTATAGGCTTGAATATGATGAAAGCTCATTAAAACAATAAACATATTCTAGTTGTTTTGAAGCAAAAAGTATCATTCCAGTGTATATCAATTAAATTGATGCACAATGTTTATTACATTAATGACAAAAATTTGGTACCAGGAATTGTGATGAATATTTGAGCTGAGTAAAAAAGGGTTGTTTACAATAACACGTTATGAAAGATAAACATGTGAAATAATGTGTTGCTTACAGATTTAATTATTTGATTTAATTTAATGCTACAACATAATAAATTATAACTCCAATAAAATTACGTCAGTTTCTGTTCAAGGAGAAATTGATGAATTGTACGAAAGTGAAAAGGAGTAATTCCAGCTATGTTTTGTTTCACTAGGAGTATATGCCATATGTTTTATTTTTGCCATATGCTATGTTTATATAGTTAATAACAAATCTTTAGTACATTACATTGATCATGTATCATTGATATATATTTTGAACAAATTGAAATATATTTTTATACCGGAAATTTTTGATGATTCCAAAGTTGGTATTTAAAGAATAAGATTTCCAGATATTCCACAACGAAGATAAATTATGTTTCAAAAATATATAGAGATATAGAATAAATACTGCATTGACTGTATTTACTAAGCCAGCGTTTTAGTTAAACGTTTTTTATTATTCTTAGCTTAAAATTATTAAAAGTTATTTGTTTATTACGGTGAATATGAATTTGCGAGCCCGACCGACTTTTAGATGCAAAATTATTTTAAGAATATTCCTGAGAAAAACAATTAAATTTAATTGGCATAAACAATTAAATTTAATTAGCTTAATAAAGTATATATTTAAATCATGAAATTTAAATATATACTTTATTAAGTACCACGTAATTTTCTTAGATTATAAAAAATAGTGCTTCTGAGTTATTTTTAACGTACTGTTATATGTTAACTTATCTTTTAATAAAATTAATTAAATGGGGATAATTAATCGACTTTTCTGTCCCATTGTACAATTCTAGGGACATGAAATCACATATGACATGATATTAAAAGCTTTTCTGGATTGACGACATTTAAATTAATTTCCATTGAAAGCCCTGGTAGAAACTCCAGCACTATAATAGAACAAAAACTTAACTAAGGGACAATTGATAAAAAATCTTTCATCAAGAAAATGAAGAAAATGTTCCACAGGTAAAAGAAAAATATTATTAAAAAATTCAATTCCCATTTCTTAAGATTCACCGAAATTACTTCAATTACGAATATGACTATGCTTAAGGAAATGATTAAATACTCTTAACGGGAGATCAAGGACTGTTTTTCTTTAATTGAGAAAATGATCATCTCTTTAATAAGTGGTATTGAATGCATTTAAAACTATTAGAAATTCTGTCATTACAATAAAAATAGGATATTTACAATTTAATTGTAATATCTATTTTCAATGTTTTTTGTAATGGTTTTTATACCTTCTACTTGGTTTTACTCTAGTTTATATTAATTGAAAGAAATGTATTATAAATTAAAATTGGCGAGAAATTTAAACTTTTATAAAAGATTTTTAGGCACATTATTTCCTACTTTTATCTAAATATAATAATTGTCTTAATTGGTAAAATGATAGTTTAAAATTTTGATTTTGATTAATTTTTTACGTTAAAATATGCCATTACTTTCTAAGGTATGAGCTTTTATAAATTAAGTAAATTTATACTCAAAAATTATTGTCACATCGAAACAATATATTTTACTGTTTGATCCTTTCTATATTCTTTTCTTTCTATATATATATATATATATATATATATTAACACTATTTTTATTTATATTAAACTAATAAAAAACTTGTTTTTGTTGGAAAGAAAGCTGTTTTTTTAAATCTGACAAATCATGTAAGGATTGTATTCTATTCTGAAATTTTTAAGTAATTTCAAATAATTTATTACTTTACCCCTCTGAAATTAAGTAGCAATTTTATAACCGAATGAAAACATCTCAATTTTCAAACGAAATTATTACTTTATTCCTTATGGCTGCGGTAGCTGAGAAGTCATGGTCACGAATTCACGGCCTGCGCTGTTTCCGCCGAGTCATAAATTTGAGCCCAGTTGTCACTAAAGACCGACCGCAAAGCGAGGTTGATTCACGTCAAATCTGCTCAATGTTCCAAGTCCTCCCGTTGACGTGTTGTGGAAGTTTGGAGTTGGTGGTGTCAGCTCAAGTGTCGTCCTCGTCACTTGACTGAGGTTAAAAATTGCGAGGGCCGACACCAATATTCATCCTGTTCCTTCAATGTACGATGTTAATAAAACAATCAAGCAATTTTTTTCCCTTCGATATTTTAAGTAATACGTAATCATACTATATTCCATTAAAAATTATTTAATAAAAATGTTGTTCTGGTATTATCGAATTAGGTCGATAAATTGATGTTATTTTACCAACTTAATTTTTTTTTTGTAAATATAAGATCTAATTCTAATAATTTTCTTTTAGTTTATAAGTTTTATCAAATGCTCATTGAAATGAAATATTAAAAATTGTTTACTTTATTAGTATACAAACTAGGTAAGTTAGCTTTCAAAAGAACATCAACAAATTAATTTAGCCATCAGAGCGAAATACATTTGTTCATATTTTTAGCTCTCCTATGTACATCATAATAATTCTGAGATTAAGCAAATAAGTTATATACCACATTCAAAGTTTAATTAAACTATTCCTTACAAAAATTAACACATAATAGTTAGAATTGTATTTATCGATGACAATAAACTTGTCTTTTGTATAACCTTTCGGAAAAGAGATCTCGTTACAAAAATATTTTCCCTACATTGTTCCGTCTGAAAATTGTTGACGATATAAGCTGCGAATTTAAAATAAAAATTTATCTAATTAAATTCAGAATTTATGCAAGTGATCATCTTATTAAAATGTGATATGAAAATGAAAAAATAAAAATTAAATTTGAATTTCAAACCTGAATTAATATTGCTTTCAACGAATAGCGAAATATCCAAAGAGTCTGATTACAATACCAAATACATTAAACTTCCTTATTTCTCTGAAGAAACTTTCTTTATTTTACTCCACAAAACTTTTTCTTTACATTAAGAAAAACTTTTAATTTATATAATCTACAAATAGTTCAAGATGATTAAACAATAAAACGTCTTACCTTCAATGATGGATTTATTTATATTTCGATAGCAAAAATTATATCATTTTTATTTTCTATAACGAATTGTAATAGATATTACTTAAATTTTTAGTTTAAATATGATTAATTTCCTAAATTGCATAGATGTGAGATTTGACTGTTAATTAAATTTTAAAGCTACCAGCTCCCTAAATGTAATTTATCTTTCATACAAAATTTCACCAAGAAATCTTTATTTTTGCATTTTGCCTTGCTAAAAATTGGTATTAATGATTTAATTAAATGCATGACAAATGCATTCAGAATACATTACTGATTTATTGCACATTTCATTACTTTTAAATCAATCAAGTAACGAGGAATTAATAAGCCCGACAAAATGTAACATAGTTCAGTTACTGTATCAGTCATTAAATGATGCAACACACCCTTTTAGGATTGTTATAAATTAAGAACATCGCAGTAAAAAAATCAATCGAAATTAATACCATTTGTTTGAAGGGACAACACAAACTTAATGCAAATCATTCAAAAATAGGCTTCTCAAGTAGAACAAAACTGTGGGTTTTGAAATTAATCTATGAGGATAGAAAATTAAGAATTAAATGCATTTTTCTTTTTCACTTATGACACAATTACATTGGTGTCCAAAAGCTCAACATAATTCGTAATTATGAGAATAATGCAGAAAATATAATTTGGAGTGACGAGAAATGAGATATGCAAGAATTAAGCTAAATATTATTTCTTTAATATCTTTCTTTCTAAATAATTATTTTTATGAACTCGAGAAATCGAGAATATTTTTAAACGGCTTACAGTAAATAATTTCTTTGTCATGTTTTCTCATGTTTAATGAAATTGTAGAATTGTAACTAATTTTTTAAAATATTTTTATGACATTTAAGATACAGTTCTTAAAATGAGAGATAAAATTTCTGGCCCTCATATCATATATAATAATAATGTTCCTGTTTTAAATTTTATTTTTATACAAAATTTCATCATTAGTTCCTTTAATTTCCAATTCTATAGTAAATATATCACATCATCAGTTGAAAAGTTTTTAAAATATATATTAAATATTCAGTTGCCTGAAATATGTTGTAATTTTTCAGAAATTAAAGTATTTTTATTACAGGAATTTAGTGGCAACACTAAATAAGTTATTAAAATTCGAAGAATATTATTAGGCCGTGTAAATTAAAGAAGAATCCGAAAATTAAATCCTATTTCACATAAGTTATATTTCTCTTACTCTTCTAATAAATTATTCACTTACTTGTCTCAGAAAATATTCTTAATAAAGGAAATAAATCACCAAAAAAGAAAAATGATTAGATCTTGCTTGTCAATGCGGATTAATAGAAAAAATCTCTTCAATACTCTGGAAATGAAAGAAAAATCTTAGAAAATTAAACTTCTCTGCCTCCAATAAACATAAAAATGTCAAAAGCTTGTCTTCGTTTGTCATTTCCCCTACAGGGTTATAGCGTAAGAGAAACTAATTTCACAGAGAAAGTAAAGCAAGAATAGTGTTTAATGATTTTTGCAATGGAATATATTTAAAATTAAAAAAAAGTAATTAATTGATAAATACTGAATGAGTTCTTAATGAAAATTTTTAATTGATTCTATATTTGAAATTAGATCAAGATTAATGTAACATTTTGGGATAGAAGTGTCTAATAGCTTCTTCCCCATCTCCTTTACAGATACATATTCATTTTAAAATATAATTGAAATGCAGTCCAACTCATGCATTTTTTTTTCTTATTATAAAACATATCAATGTTTATGATACATAAATTAATATTTTTATTCAGATATAAAAATATTTTGTTTGCTACTGGAACTTTTCTAGAAGCATCTAATGACATGACGAAATTTCTGTAACAATATGATATTTTTAATGCTACTGAACTTGGTAATTAAACAATCATTAGAAATTGGCAGGTTTGTTTCTTCTGAGGTCACAACAGACTTAGACATTGTGCCTTTGAAGATGGATTCCATAATTGTAAATAACAGTCAAGTGATGTCAACGGTACCAGTAGGAATATTGTTGGGGTATTTAATATTCTTAATATAAATCCCACACTTCTAAATAATATGATTAATAATTATATTAATCATTGATAATACAATCGATAATACATATAATGATTAATAATTGTATTAATCATTGATAACAGGGATTCTTGTTACCTGTGCCGTATTCCTTTACTATTTTTCATATCAATATTCGGATATTTAAAGGAATCAAAATTGATACTAGGGATCCAAAGTTGTCATTAGTTGTCTTAACATGTAAAATACGTTAAGCTAATAATACCAAATAAAAAGTTAATATCAATTTTAACTGTTTCTTACACATCAGCAAACACAGTTTATTTCTTAAGCTGTTAATCAAGACTTATAAAGGTATTTCTTTGAAATATTTATATTGATGTAAGTAGTTTTGAGGAGCTGAAAAAAGTGAATTAATGAATGACACCTGAAAGTATGACGACATATGGAAATATTTATCATGCTACAACATTGAACATCGAAATAAAAAATTAGCTTTGAATAGAAATTCTGAACAAGAAATGCAAGTTCTCGAATTAGAACATTTTGCCACTATATAATTCTCCATGTTCTAAATTCTAACTGTTTTATTTTTCAAAAATAATTGTATAGAAAAAACATTCTACTTGAAAATTCAAGACTTCTAATTGATTTAAAATATTCCTTTTTCAGGAATAATTTTTACTAAAAGATTTTTCGGTGGTAATTCGTATTTTTTGTTCGCAACTGTACATAGACAATATTTTGCAACTGAGAATAAAATAATGATTTAAAAAGTGATAAAATAATCAATAAAATTATATAGATAGTAATTACATTTTTAAGTATTATTATTTGTTCAAGATTATTATTTACGTTTTCAAAAATTTTCATTGCAAATTTTCAAGATTCTACAGGATTCCTCATTCACCATGTAAAATATTTAGTCCACAGCATGAAAAAAGAAATGCAATATTAATCTTACTTATATCCATTGGATTATTTAAGAGAGATTTTAATTAATGATGTTAATCGAAAATAACTTTTTAAATTTTTAGGGCAAACTTCGATTGGGTAATACTCATGTTTCCAGCATAATTAGAATTGCACTTGTTTTGAATGTTCATATGAGAAAATAAACATTTTTCCTATAGTTAAAAGAATAATTCACACCTTCTAATCTGTGAAATGTCTTAGCAAAATAATCTAACTTGAAATAAGAAATAAAACATCCTTACAAATATATTTATTTAATTAATAAATACACTCTATAACAACAACAACAATAACAAAAAAAAGCGACTCAACAAGAAGGAGTTGTTTGATTGTATTGAAATTTCGTATCCAAAAACATTTGGACCGAACATGCAAATGATTAAAATTTGGTGCGCAAAGAATGAATAACTGGAGTTACAGCGCATCGGAACTGCACATTCAGCAGGTGTATATAAGATGCGATTCTTAATCTGATAGTCACATTTTCTGTTCCATTGCGATTTAGGATACCTTTCAACAAATGAAAAAATGGATTGGAGCTCATTACGAGCAACTGCCAGAGTTTCAAAGAGATCATATCATTGGATTGAAAGAGGCAGGCTAGGAAAATCAGAGAATCGCTCGTCGTATGGGTCGAAGCGATGCGGCAATTAGAAGATGCTGGCAAGAATGGTTGGACAATGGCAGATTTCAGCATCACGATGGTAGAGGTGGATCTAGGGCCTCATCAGATTAGGAGGACAGAGTGATTGTCAGATCAGTTGACCGACCGCTACGCCACCTGTCACTAATCCCTGTACAATACCGAGCCAGATTAAAGTGCGCTTTTTTCGGTCAGGTTAGAATGATGGTGACTGGCTTGTATAGTGTTTAGCGACGAATCCTACTTCCAAATGTGTTCTGACAGGAAGACGTGTCTGGAGACGCCCAGTGCAGCGTTCCAATCCTGCTTTCCCTATTGCATGCTACACAGGACCTCAATCAAAAGTTATGGACTGGCTTGCCATTTTTTTGATAGCCGGCCACTTTGGTCGTCATTAGAGGCATACTTACAGCACAACGGTACGTCGAAGACATTATGAGACCTGTTTTATAAACATTCCTTTTTCAGACCGTGGCCTTATTTTTCAGCAAGATAATGCCAGACCACACACAGCACTTATTGCTGTAAACTCTCTTACAGAATTGTAAAATATTTCCTTGGCCAACCAGATCTCCAGATCCATCTCCAATCTAGCATGTCTGGGAAATGAAGGGAAGTGGACTGCATCTACCAGAGAATGTTGATGACCTAGCCCGACAATTGGATCAAATTTGGCAAGAAATACCGCAGATCATCAGGGAGATTTTTCACTCTATCCCATATTGTATGGCAGCTTGCATTAAGGCTAGATTATGGATCAGCACCTTATTGAGCTCGTTACTTTGTAACTATATAACTCTGAAATAAATCATTCAATTTTTCAGAAATGTTAATCCTTTTCTATTCTGTACATAATTTTCCTATCCGCTAATTTTTGTCTCCTTCTTGCTGCGTAGTTTTTTTTTAATAGAGTGCATATTGTTTGATTAACTCTGTGCTTTGTTAACCCGTGAGTGATTCGGGCGCTGCTTTTGTGCCATTATATTTTGCTCATACTTCTGTACAATCTGATTACTATACGTCGATTTTACTGTATGTCCATATCTTTTCTATTTTTATCATCAATAGAAGAAACATTACTAACTATATTAAAGTACAGAAAATGTAAGTAAATGTAAGCATACGTAAATGTTATTTTTGTAAACAAAATGGAATATTATTTTGTATTAATTGATTTTTACATCACAACGGTATATTCATGGTATATGCATATATAGGGAACGAATGTTAATTTCCAGATAGCAATATTGTTTTATTAGCAAAAATATTGTTTTAAATGCTTAACATTATTAAGAATATTAAAAATTTCTCTAAATTATAATTCATTGTCTTTATTTCTTTTTACAGTCTCAGCCTGTAAATTTATTCGACCACTGCGTAAATCAAGAAAACTTTGTGATTTAGTAACTTTATTTTTCTTTCGCACATTTGTGTGTATGATGCTGTTTTAATTGAAGTCATTTAAAGAAAAATATAACACTGATTTCTTTCTCACTCACATTTCATTGACTCAAATAAAAAATATTCCATAAATACAAATTTAAATAGTACAAGTGTCAAAATCTCATTCTTTAATTATATATTGATTCATTGGTCGCTTATTAAGGTCGCACTTAAAAACAACATAGGTGGTCCAAACCGTCATTCAGTGGATGTGATTTTTTTACTTCTATCAAAAATCAGTTTCTGAGATTTTAATATGTTCTCTAAATTTTGCTCAAATATGTAAAAATAATTTAAGTATCTGAGATAGGAATGTTATGATAAATACAAATAACTTCATTTACAATTACATTTCTCATAACAATTGCTTATAACATCAGTAAGTTTTAAGTTAAAATCTAAATAGTATATCGATAACAAAAGCTTCCGTTCAATTATTACAGTCAAAATAGGATTATTTCCAACTATGTATTTTCAAAGAGTGAATTAAATCCGTCAGTGTATAATTAAGTAGATTTATTTTTTGATACCTAAAGGTTAGTCTGATAAAAAGAAATTGGACAATATTTCCACTGATTCATATATATTTATGTAAAAAAGGCAACCATCTAATTTCGAATGTTAAAATAAAAGAATCGTATACTCATTTGTAGAATTTGAAATATATCAGGATTTTTTCATTATGTGAACTCAAAACGAAAGATGACCGTAAATGTAATTGTTCCCTAAAATTTGAAGACGCTTTTATCGATTCAGCACGTAGTATGTAGCTCGATTTAATAATCAAAAATAAAAACTAAGAGTTCTGTGCATATAAGTTCATTCTACATGAATTTATATATATATATATATATATATATATATATATATATATATATATATATATATATATATATATATTATCCCCCTAAAATGTTGAAACTTCAATAATCAGATCGGTTCCTCACTTTTTGTTCTTCAGATGTGTTAAGGTGTTTCAATAAAAAACAACTGGAAATATTCAAATAAAAACAACTTTATTTTAAAAATTTCCTGAATTGAACACAAAAGTATTTATTTTGTTGTTTATACTTCAAATTATTTGTTGCATCTAAGAACAAGATCGAGCTATCCGTAGTACTTTATGTTTCTAGTACTCAATTTGAATCTGATTTCCGAGTCAATATTTAGTTTGTTTTTAGATTACGGGATAAATAACCGAAAATAATGAAGGATATGAAGAAACACAGTTGAGTGTTATTAATTTTTTTTTAAAAAAAAAAATATTGTAGATTTGTAAAACAATTGTCAAAACACTCTGTCGATTTTTTTCTGGATTCGCTACTACACACACACACACACACACACTTGTTGTGCTTCGTTTACGTGTACTCTGTCGGATTTTTCTGAGTTCGCTACTACACACACACACACACACACACACACACCACACACACACACACACACACCACACACACACACACACACACAAACCACACACACTAACACACACACACTCACCACACACACACACATCATATATTGACTAATCCACTTTTCAATATTTACTTACGGTTTTATGATGGTAATTTTATAAACAATATGTATTCTGTTTAGGTATATTGATGACCTCATAATATATTAATCTTAATAATAACGATTCTTCTTTCTCCTTCTTTCTCCTCCTATATCACGTTTTCAAACTGATTTCCGAGCAGGATTTCATTTTACCTGTCTTTTTAAAGTTTAATACATTCTAGTGCTATAGATTTTTAAGGAACTGCATTAATAATTAAATTTTAAGTCATTCGACCACAGCCCACGGCCATGAACTAATCCCGCTACCAATACTGCCATTCAATCACAAGAGTTCGAAGATGTTAATATAGTTACAGTTATTACCGCACTAGAGCTATGTAATTAGTTATTAATGATTGATATCGTAATTTTGAAACCAGGATCACATAACAAGAATATCATCCACTACCTTATAATGCTGGAACACAGTGACATTAAGTTACGTTTAGTATGCTGAAATATTTAGCTCTCTACACCATTCAAGATCTCAACAAGCTGGAAGATATTTAATTTTATCAAACGTGATTGAGGGATTTTAATGAAATAATTAGTTATTTAATTGTAACTATTAGAAGCTATATCAGGGGTTATATTACAATTAGACCACACAATTGATCTTAAGCGAAAACAGGAATCAAAACTACATTTTGAATTAAACATAGACAATCAGGAATTTCGTGATCATAATGACTTGGTTAACGTCGCAATTTTGAAAATTAAATATGAAGTTTTATATATATATATATATAACGGATAACAAAATGAACCTTTGCAAAAATTGAGAGGACTCATCATTATAAAATATTCTTACCGAATTATTTTGAAATTGGAAAAAATTACATTTAATACTCTGGAAAATACACAGACCTTAAAGAAATAAAATAACCTTATATGAATAACCTTAAAGAAAAAAAAAGTATTCATTTGATATTGTGTATGAAATAACGGAAAAGGAATCTTCACAGCATGGATTTTTCAGAAAGGTGTCAGTAGAGAACATCTTTTCCGTAGAATGATTAGCACATTTCATATCTCGTGTCATATTTTACTCAGTATTATTCAGCAGTTGTTCTAAAAATATTTCAACTCTCTTTTTTGGAACACGAATGAAGTTGATTATAAAGAGGATATATTCATTATTTTCAATTTTAATGCTCATGATACCATTGCATCAGGGCTGTTCATTATAATCTAAATGGCGTACACACACACACACACACACACACACACACACACATATATATATATATGCGAATAGAATCTCTGATATATAATCCAAATGTAAGACAAAGGAGGGGAAAGCAAATGCGCAATAATTTGTATTTATACACTATAGACTTTTTTTTTCCTGTATAGTTTATCATTAATTTGTC